>PVIC010038526.1:0-17571 GCA_004025085.1 Thryonomys swinderianus
GCCTGCCTTGCAAGCACAAGGTTCTGAGTTTGATCCCTGGTAACCACATACAATCCTGGGCATGGTGACTCACGCCCACCAGCAATCAATACCACATACCACAGTGCTGGGTGTGGTGGCTCACGCCTGTCATCCCAGCACTCGGGAGGCAGAGGCAGGAGGATTGCTGAGTTCGAGGCTTGTTTGGGCTACATAGTGAGCTGAGGGCCAGCCTGAACTACAAAGCGAGACCCTGTCTAAAAAAAAAAAAAAAAAAAAAAAAAAAAGTGCTCATTAGTTTACCCAAATGCTATCAGTAGTTTTGGAAACCAAAGATATTTTACTGAAATTTTAAAATTTCTTAGTCAGTAATTGTTATGATAAGTGTAAATTTGCATGATTATTCCCCTGTATCACTCTGCAGAAGAAAACTGAAGACTGCTCATTGGATTGATTACATATAGCTAATTTATCTTTCATTGACTAACATAGTCTTTACTTCATAGTACAAAATTGGTATAATCATGGTGTGCATACATTTTATATAAACTTTTTCCAGATTCTTATAATAGATTTCTTCAATGTATGCATTTAAAATTTTGAGAGATATCCCCAAATTACTTCTAAAAATATTGGTTTACATATTTAGAAGCACAATATGGCAGTACCATTTTCCCACATACATGGTGTTAATAAACTTAAAGTTTTAATCTCTAAGGTAAATGTTTGTGTCATGTTTTAGTTAGTTATGAATGAGTTCGAATATCTTATACATTTGTTCGTTGTTTTACACTACCTTTTCTCATCTGTTTTTGTTGGACTGTACCTTATCTCATTGACGCTTTGAGCTCTCTGACTGTATTTTTCCCTCAATCTCTTTTTATAAAACGTTAGATTATAACTTTTTAATTAATTTTATTTTTAAAAAGGCCCAAATAAAATACAATTGATATTCTTAATTCTTTCTGGTATCCAGACTCAAACTCAGGACCCTGCTCTCACAAGGCAGATGAGGCACCACAGGGCTGAACCCCAGGCCTGACTTTTTTTTTTTTTTTGAGACAGGTCTTTCTTTTAGTTCAGGCTGGCCCTGAGCTCACTATGGAGGTCAGGCAAGCCTCGAACTCAGCAATCCTCCTGCCTCTGCCTCCTGAGTGCTGGGATTACAGGCGTGAGCCACCACGCCCGGCATTGTGGTATGTGGTATTGTTTGATGGTGGGTGTGAGTCTCCAGGCCCAGCATCGTATGTGGTTACCAGGAATCGAACTCAGGGCCTTGCACTTGGAACCACTGAGCTAAATCTCCGGTCCAGTCCTGATATTCTTAATTCTTAATAGAAAACTTTCGTTAAAGCATAGTAAATCTTGGAAACAACCCAAATGTCCATCAGCTGGAGACTAGATGAAGAAGATGTGGCTTTGCTATAAAATGGAGTATTACTCTGCCTTAAAGAATAATAAGTTTGATTCATTTATACTCAAATGGATGTACCTTTAGGACATACTCATAAGTGAAATAAATAGGTCACAGATGTGTAAATATTTTGTCTTTTCTCTGGTATGAGAAACTGAAGATGTTAATGAGTTCTAGAATGTATGATGGATATTTTAAAATAGAAAATAATGAAAGGAAAATGGGGTGGAGGGTGAGTAATGAGGGGTAAGAAAATATGTGATGGTAATAAAAAAGGGAAGTAAAGCTATGCATTTAGGGGGTGGGAGTTGTGGGGTGGGTAGTAGAATGGGGAAAAAAGAAAATTAAATTGCGTCATATACTGATACAAATTCTCAATAGTGAGAGTGATTGTGATGTGTATATACAATGTACCAATAAAGATTTTAAAAAAGAAACAAACATAGTAGAGAAGCTGTGGCTGTGGCCAAGGGCCAGAATGTGTGTGCGAGGGCTGGTTTGATCCCTAGTGGTGCAAAAATGTCTAGCAGAAAGAACCTTGTCAGGAGTATGAACAGGCAGTGTATTGCTAAGACAGTGTAACAAATAGGAGAGAGACAGGCTCACCTGAACAAAGTAGGTCTCAGCATTCTTAAAATGATCTTCTTAATGACCTAATCTTTAGCTTTGACTACCACTTTTAGTTATATTTTGACTATCTGTTTGCCACATTAACACTTTGTCAAATTCTCTCTAGAATCATTTCGAAGATTAGCTATTGGATAAATCTTCCAAGTTCTTTAGTTTTCTTTCTGAATTTCAAATTTTGAGACACCAGTATCAAAACCAGTATTTCCTCAGTGATTCCCATGAGTAAGACATGAACAGAAATATTCCACACTGTGCTCTGATTATAATAAAAATAAGTGCTTCTTCATTTGGTCAAACTTTTAGCTCTTAAAAAGCAACTGAAGTAACTGAATCATTTCCATATTCTTCATTTTTTTTTTTTTTTTGAGACAGGATCTCGTATTGTAGTTCAGGCTGGCTCTGAGCTCACTCTGTAGCCCAGGCAAGCCTCGAACTCAGCAATCCTCCTGTCTCTGCCTCCCGAGTGCTGGGATGACAGGCGTGAGCTACCACTCCCGGCACTGTGGTATGTGGTATTGATTGCTGGTGGGCGTGAGTCTCCACACCCAGCATTATATGTGGTTACGGGAGATTGAACTCAGGACCTTGCGCTTGCGAGGCAGGCGCTGGAACCACTGAGCTAACCCTCCAGCCCTCCATATTCTTCAGTTTTATGCCCTGAAAAAATTTCCATATTATTTTTGGTAAAGCAATAAAAGTATATCTATTATAATCTTAATCACTTTATATATTTATCTCTAATAAAATATTCTTAATTCTAATGTTTCATTTTAATTTTAAAATACAAAATTTCATGAAAGTCTAAATGTAGTATTTTCCTTAATATGTGAAGTTTCTATTGATTACTTAACAATGGAGGATATTTTTGGGTAAATGCACCTATAAGAATACCTTCAAAAAATATTTACACAAAGATTTTTTTTTTTCAGTACCAGGGATCGAACTCTGGCCCTTGTGCTTCCAAAGTAGGTGCAATACCACTTGAGCTAAATCCCTGGGCCCAAAAATACTTGTATCATACATATGTATATTTCAACCCTATCATTCAATGTTTCATTTTTATGACTAAAGAAATTCCAGGATTCTACTATAAAATTAATTTTTGGAATTTTGGTAGCTGCAAAACTTTGGGAATTTTGAACTTCTTGATATTCATGTAATTTGACAATGTTTTGGTTCTTCAAAAGTTAAACTTTGAAATGTTTTGCTTTTTTAAAATATAATATGAAGTTTACCATAATATCAATTTCATTCTTTCTAGTTTTACCCTGAAAATATATTAACTTTTAATGTCTTTGTCATTATTGATTAGATAATTTATTGTGACTGGTAGATTATATTTGGGTAATTTGTGATATAAAATGATGATAGCCTTAATTTTAGGAAATCAGATTTATTAAAATTTTTATTGTTTCTCACCAATCCAGCTGAAAATTTATAAAGAGACAGTTGGTATCAAATCATCAAATGATTGTGGGTCTAATTCTGTGATCAGTGTTTACTTCTTAAATGTCTCTAAATTTTATCATGAGATTTTAGCTAACTTCATATAATTTCTGCACACATTTTCTTTTCAAATTTTTAGTTAAAACTTGAAATTTTGTTGTACAAATTATGAACCTTTAAGTACAGGTACACTGAAGTAAGATAAAATATTAAGCCACATTTTTATGTAAAATAAAAATTTTACTCAACACCTATGCTTAGGAAGTTAATAGGAAGAAACATTTTTTTCATATCAAATTCAGAAAAGTACATTGCCAGTACATTTTAAGAGGATGCAATATTAAAGATATCTACTCTGAATGTAATCATCAAAATCTTTACTTCTTCCTAAATTAAACACTAATACCAGGGATTTTAAAAAGTTCTGAATCTGTGGAACATTTTCAAATTTTAAAATATTTATGTATGGCTAAGATCAAAGACTTCCTTGTATAGCGCTATCTGGATTACTGTGTCCCTACTAGATGTTTAATATTCTCTCATTATTTAAAGAAACACACACCAAAGAAATTGAATTTTATGATTGTCAAAATAAGGAAATGGCTTCTTTTGAATAACCTACCTCCTTATTTAAATTAATGGCCTCTCCCATTTTAAGGAATCATTTTAATATGCCACTAGTGGTATTTGCTTATTCATCACATAAAGATTTGGTAAACACAGTTTGTGATGTTGGCGATACTGACAGGGAAAAACAAGACAGGTTAGCTTGTGGAAAAGGAAGAAAAACTATTCTGGCATTTAGAAACGTTTAAAATACGAATATACTTGAGTGCAAGACAAAAGTAGCCTGAGGTCAGAGTAGCCAAATGGATGTCCAAACTAGCCTTACCCAGCAGGTAACATTTGTCTGGGTATTTAGGAGAAGTGTTTGAGTAGCTGTAGTGATGTTTGGTGTCAGAAAAAACAAAAAATCTCTTAGATCCTAGAATATAGTAGATAACTAACAAATGCATGGAGGGCAGATGATTTAACAAAAATAACAAAATTATAAAGTCTAAATTGCAACATTATTTAAAAAATACCCTACATAATTTTGGGTATGTTATTTCTAAAACCTTATCCTGGCTAAATGTTTCTGGCCAATTGGAGGCATCTTAATTTTCCAAGAGTGTGAATTTCTAATTCTTTATTTAACTTGTTTAAGGAAGTGATATTAGCACAAAATCAGGTGGTCATTTAAGCTTTGAAGTTGCAAGTCCAGAAATTTTCCCATTTAAAGAAATGCAATGTCAAAATATACAATGAGAGCTAATTAAGTCAAAATGAAAGTGCCAGCCCTAGTCAACTTGGGTATTAAAAGTCAAAGTTGTAAAGTTTTGAGTACATATAACCCAGCTCACTAATGTGCTAATTTTCTTTCAAACACAATAAATTTTATCCTTAAAGCTCACGACTAATTCTCTTTACAATTGAGAAAACTAAAGGATTTGTAAAGACGCATTTTACCTGCTGACTTTTTTCAGTAATGCCTTACTATTCACTCTATTTTTTTTAATTGTGCTCCTTCAGTCAAAAACTGACACAACTGTTGAAATATACTCAAACACTAGTCAGTCACACACCGATAATGTGTCTGTCATCATGTTAAAACAGTCATTTGCTGACATATTTTATGGCCAAGAACATGTTTCAGGAATCAGCAAAAAGGATTGGCCTTTAAAAAATAAGCAAGAGCAGCATTTCCTTCTAGTGAAACGACATATAATTTGAAATAATAGAGTGTCAATAGTGACTATAAGTGACTATAAGAGATTGCTAGAAAGTGGACATTTCTAAGTCCACTTTTATCTTTTTAAGCTAGCAAACACTTTATTGAATTAAAAGCATTTTGTCAGATTCTGAAAATGTTTATTGCAGAGGGTTTAGAGTTTTGAGCTTCTCTAAATATGTGGAATAGCAATTTTATAAAGAATAAATGTTAATGCTATACAAAATAGCATCCTATTCTCAATACCTTTTCATTTGTATTAGACCATGTCCAGATTGACTTTTTGTATCTAATGACCTCTATCAAAAAGTATAAGAACAGTCAGGGAAAATTTATAGACAGAAATATAAACATCTAAATAGACCAACTGTGGCCAGTGGTTTTGGTTTATCTAAAAAGCCTTTAAAGTGCATACATCAAAGATAAGCTTGAATTATACTGTAGGTAGAAAATAATTAAAAATATTAATACATAGATAATCCAGTATGATTATGTATGAATGTTGAATTATTTGTTGCATGGCATTGAAATTGGGAAAATAAATACTTGAACAGATTCCTAAAGAGTTATTAGAATTGAATTCTCTTTAGAATGAAAAATTTACGTGTTAAACAGTAATTGTTTCTTTCTGCAGTCAAATTTATGCAAAGAAGAGCCCATATTCTGTTATGATACTAATCTGTTTTCATTATTTCAGGGTGCTTATGTGTAATTTGAATGTTATTATTGAAATATAAAAATTATTAAATATGAAAATATTTACTTTATACATTTCTCACAGAAAACAGATCACAGTTTTGATAACTATTCAATCAGTACTTGTACCCTACTGGAATTGTAGGTGAGGCGATCCGATACTTCTATGTTAAACATTCTTGAAATTATAGTGACTGTCTCATCCAGCAAGATTTGACAGTTCTTTCAAAATAATTATTCAGGAATATTTAAGTGTTCTTTATTGACACAGACACTTAAACGTAACATTAGCTCTTTGGTAAGCATGAAAGTCCAACCTGTTTTACAGAGGCTTATGTCCATAGAAGGAATTTTTTTGAGAAGAAATACTATTTCTTTTTATTTCACTTACTTAGCTTCTTTGTTCATTAAGCTAATTACTTCGGTCTATATTCATGCCTTTCATCTACCTTGTTTCTTGAGCTTGATCCTTTCCCAACCCTGAATCGACTGTTACTGAACAGTTGAAGCTGAACAGGAAGGAATTGCAGGTGTCAACTCACAGTTTACAAATATGACATCTCCTCTGGCATAGCTGGAAATATGAAATATTGATTTATGTGCAGTAAAAGGTCTTATAAAAATGATCACATACACATGAGAGATTAATGCGCAGGAGATCAATAGAAATTTCATTCTTGACGCTAGACTGTCACCTATGGTGAAATGCTAAAATACAGAAATCAATATTATCTATGAAATGTCAAATTTATTATAATTATGAGGATGAAAGCTGGCCAAGTGGCTCCCAGGAGAGAAGGAGGATAGGTTACTGTGCTGAAGCATCCTTCATGTCCCTTGTTCACTTGCTGCCAATTTGAGAGCAATATTGGTGCGGGGGTTTTCAGGCATTATGTACCGCTGCGTAGTAACAAATTCCAGCTGGAATATTTAACTCCTGAAACTGACAGTAACACAAGTCCCTCCATACATAGTCAAAAGGTGCAGAACTTTTAGCTCCAAAATACAGAGAACAATTTTAAGCGTAGGTTTTCATGTGGTATATGGACCACAGCCCACTGCTTAGGAAAATTGAGCTTCTACAGACAAAAGATTAGTAAGATCTCGGTGCGGTTTTATTCAAGCTCGTGTTCATTCCCTCCAGTGGTGGTGGGGGGAGGGAAAATCCTAAATTATCTATTAGTAGGCTTCACATTTTCTATAGTTTAAGCTATTAGCTTGATTCTTAGAAATTGCCATTCAATTTCCACTGCTAGGCAGCAATTCTTTGAAAAGATTTTTATGAGTTTGTGGCAGTCTACTGTTCTCATGTATCAAGTTTAATAGAGTCAGTGAAAAAGTAACACAAAGCTAAAATTTTATGAGCCTATAAGGAAACAATAAAATGAGAGGATTCATTCTTTGCTTTTAAGTAGGGAGGGGAATTTTAAGAATTTGGCATTCAAGAACTTCTATATATATATTATATATATATTATATATATATTATATATATATTATATATATAATAGACATATATATGTATACATATATATGTAGAGTGTATCACTTACACTATGAAAAACAAAGTATTAGACACTTATTAATAGTACTATTGATCCTTATAATGCTTGCAAATTTTCCCAGGGATGTTCATGATAATGCATGGCAACTCTTGGGCATAGTGAAGACAAGAACAAGGCAAGATGAATATATCTTATCAATGAGTGAATTAGAAATCTTGACAGAAAAAACAGATTTCATTGTAGGTGGTATAGGTGATGAATAGTCTGTGCTGTTTTCTATCAATTAACGCCATTCATAACACTCCTCAGCTTCAGTTTTTTAACATTTTTTTTACAAACAATTGGTGTGTTCTGCCAACTATGTCTAGAAGACAGCCTAGACAGCAAAGACTGTATTTCTCCAGAGGTTCCATGTTGAAAATCCTCAGAAATGGAATGAATGAGAGAAAAATGTAACTAACTGGCTCATTCTGCAGAAGTCTGGCTTCACATATGGTACATGGGTTGGAATTTTTTCTTGTATGGACTTACTGTTCTGTTTGTCTTTAGAATTCAGAGCGTTTTTTAATTTTCATCCCATTCTCAGATTTAGATTCATAATAATTGACTACTTCACATCTCAGTACCACTTTTTTTTTTGTCTGTACCGGGGATCGAACTCGTGCCTTTGTGCATCCAAGGTTGGCGTGATACCACTTGAGCTAAATCCCCAGACCTTCTCCTAATCACTTTTGGTAGGAACATCTGGCTAGTGTAGATACCTCTACACTGTGGCATTATTCAATCTGGGGTCCTTCATTGAATATTTTCTTAGAACTACACACAACAGAGGAAACTCATTCTCATTATAAGTGACATTGTTTCTTAAATAATAGCTATTATGAGTTCATTAATAGTCATGTTTTACTACAGGATTTTGAATCTTTGTTTTAAAATTTTACCTATCATGATGTTTATGAGCTACTTTAATCTGGTTCTTAGGGAGATGTTTCTCATCTAGATTGAAATTGAAGAGATATTTGAAATGATACCATTTACTTTCACATTTTAGGTATCAATATAAAAATTTAACAGCATTCTTCTAATTAGTAACATTGAAGTCTTCACTAGTAAATTTCATTTTTTCCCCAGAGTTTTTGTTTTTCAGTGTGCTACTGTATAAAGCTATTGTTTTTTCATGACACATTTTCTGAGTATTACATTTATAATATCATGGAATAATACTCATTGTAGGAACCACAATGAATCCAGAATTCAGCATCTCTCAAAAATGAGGACATAAAGAATCACAAGGTTTCAGACATTTTGAAAAAGACCTCAAGTGAATGCCATTTAACTTCATGGCTGTTAGTTGAATGTATACCATCTGTAGGAAGTTAGGATAAAAGGTAGAACAGGCTCAGACAGAGCTCTCAAAGGCTTCACAAAACAACACAAAGTGGGTGATATTTAGAAGTGGGGAATGTTTAGAAAAGGAAATTGCAAGCCTTGGAGCCTATGTAAGCTATCCTGAATCCTTAGCTTTGTATATTTTCTGCTCAAATAAAAACACATTTCCATATCTTTTAAAAAGAACCAGTCTGTAGATATTCTGGAGACATAAGCCACAAGTTTTTTCTCGTCTATTGTTACTGAATTATTTACTCATCCTAAGAATTATCTCATTTGGCCAGAGTTATAGGATTATTATTACTGCCAAATATGATGGAGGGTTCATAAACTTTCCTCCAGTTGGTAACATAAACACTTTTAAAAAATCTGGAAAAGAGATAAAGATTTATTTACTTTTTTAAAAACGCTGTAGCATTCACACAATTTATAAATAGAGATTTGGGAAGATTTTCCTCTCTACAGAGCTTCTTAAGGCTTTTTTTTTTTTTTTTTTTTTTTTTTTTTTTTTTTTTTTTTTTTTTTTTTTTTTTTACTTCTTCTGTACCTCAAGTACCCAAAGCAGTTAAAGTTAATACTTAATGCAACCCAGTTGAAGAGATAGGCATTCCTTGCAGTCGGGTCTCAATTAAGAGATAAAAGACAAAAAGTGCAAAGCACTTGATAAAGCTAAGAATACAAGGCCAGCCATGGATGTGCTTGAAGCTGTCCATAGCGATAACTGGATAGTCAGCTGGAATCTTCTTGAATTGAAGTGGGTGCTCGAACTTATCAAATTCCACATATGGGGAAATTATTGGTGCCTACAGTGGTGATTAACACTAGCCCACTGGGTCAGAAACAAGCTGGGATAAAGGTGAAAACTGTATCTGACTATCAACACCAAATACATCCATTTAGAGAAAGATAGCGAGGGTGTTTTTTCTTTTTTTATATCTTCAGTTGTGCAGGTTGTCAGGCTGGTCACACAGTTAACGCTGCATAGAGAGTGCTCTCTATAATGTGCAAATTGCAATGCACATTAAAATGTAATCTACTTTAATAAGTCACATGAAGATTACATTTTAAGATAATTGTTTGTGTGTTTATGCTACACACCAAAAATATTTTCCTGCTTTGTTTACACTATTTCCTCTTTGCCTTTAAAAGATAATGATTGCACCTATTAGCACTAAATAACTCCCTCCTTCAGACGACTGGAGGAAAAGTTATGAAGATTCAAATTTTTGATCCTTGAAACCAAATTGTGTTTAATAATGTCATCATCCAGCTCTGTTTGACCCTATTGAATTTCTCAAAGTAAAACTTGTTATGATGCTACAATCATCAAAAACCTCACTCTACATCAATAATTAAGACAACTGAATGAAGATAATATTATTTTATGAGTTGCATTTTAAAAATATTTGAGAGGTAATTTTTGAAATATTTGCCATGAAAATTATAACCTGGTCTTTCTGTTAAATTTATTCACTTAGAATATGGCCAATTATGAAAGATTTATTAGAATAGATGAGAAGAAAATTAGAGGAAAATGGAAATGACAAATAATCTCCAAATTTCACATTGTTCATTCATTTAAAAGTACTTTTCCACTCAGCCACCAGTAAAATCATTTACAAGTGATGACATTTAGCTGAAATGATTTTCATCTCTTTTTTTCCACTCTTATCCATCTTGGAAAATAAGTACCAATGAATACTAAAATAATCCATTAGGGTCAAGAGACAAAATAAGTCCCTATTAGTCTATGTAGACATTCTGCCCTCAGCAAGTAAAAAGGTGACTAGCCTAGAGTTGGGGCCCAATAAATATTTCTTAAAAGAATAAATGAATGAATAAATAGAGTTTTGAAAATATAACTGAATTACAAGTTGATTAAAACACATTTTTAAAGTCCTTAAACTGTTGCAATGCATAATTGAAACTTGATGAATTATTCTGGTTTGTCATGTGGAGAGTCTGTCTTTGGAGGACAGGTGCATGGCTTAAACATGGGTGAACACCTATTTAATTACATTAATCTCACAACTTACAATATATTACTTAGGAAGATTGAACTAGCCTTCCTCTCTGAGACAGTAGGTCAGTACATTTATTTCCTCAGTAATTTCTGCAGTAACAATCAGTATTTGGCATCTTGTTCTGTGGAAATAATTCAGTGATTTTTTTGTTTTAATCTGCTTGAGTATTTTGACATGAGAATCTCACATTCTGGAGAAGCAACGAGGCTGTATATTGAGAGAAATATTTACATTGTTGGTGATATAAACCTGATTGAAGTGGGCAACAGAGAAGAAGAAATATGAAGTTGTATCTGAAGCTGAAGGTGTACAGAAGATGAGCTGGATACTAGCAGGACGGTCCATGGCATCAGGCTTCAGACTTGCTGTGTCTTTCGGCTATGGTTTCCTTTTGCCTTCTTCCTCACACAGCTTTTCCCACACAAAGAGAGCTGGTTGGCTCTGAGCAAATCAAGCTGATTCTCTTCACTCTCTAACTCCATTCCAAAGGCAGAGAATCTCTATTCCGTTGCATCTATCAGCAGCACTAGGCTTGAGCCTCTGCCTTTCTTGGATTCTGTGCCCATACTTGACCCCAACCCTTGACCAGGTAGCTGGAATATGTTGTTTCTAGGTGTCTGCTGTGCCTGCCCTTCCCAAGTCCGATTGTGCTGCTAGTGAGGTGCTGCTCACCTTGGCTTCTAGGCCTGTTTTTAGATTCAGGAGCAGGCTCAGGAGGACCTGAACGACAAAAACTAGGAGTGAAGAGAGAGGATTTCAAAGCAATATGAAGGAGTATTTCCAGAAAACAGAGAAGAAATCTTGGGGAGAGACATGAACAACAATTATTGCAAAGAATGCATTTGACATAATGGAAATACTAGGAAAAATGAAAGCTCTGAAATTCTGTCTAGTCTATGGCTCTACTGCCTGATCTGACTGCGCCTCATCTCATCTGAGATTTTTATCTAATAAATGGCTTAAGTTTAAAAAAATGTATTCAGATATTATGCCCAAACTATAAAGCATTACAACCACCTTTGTCTACCAAAATATCTTGGAATATACTCAACTATGTAATTGAAAAATGTGGTCAGGTATTTTGGGGGTTGGTTAGCTAAGGGGGGATTAGCATGTGTAGACACTTTTCTGTTTTTAATTTGCTCTGATTTTGATTAAAGGAACTGAGAGTGTAAGCTGAAGAAGAATGGCTCATTTCCTCCATTTAGGATATTCTTCCACTTTGGAGTGAAATGGAGAGGACATATTGATTTCTTATACCACACAGAGTATGAGTGCCACAAAAGAGCTTCTTTTTCAAGACAGAAACAAAAATTGTGTTACTGGATTAAAAAAGAAAAAGGAAGGTGAGAAAAGTGATTCCTTTTATGAATTTCAGTGGAAGAGCTCAAACAATATGAAGATATGTCTCATGAAAGCAGATAAAAAACTCGATTGTAAAAAAAAATGGAAGCAAAACTTAACTTGTATAGGGAATGGGTATTGTAAGGAGGGCAGGGGAAAGGGAAAAAGAATCAAGATATATCATGTACAGGTAGAAATTCTCCATGAAAGTGATCATAATGTGTACCTACAAAGTACCAATAAACTCAATAAAGGGAATAAAAAGATGTCTCTTTAGCAACATTAAGCAAAGATTTATTCTAGACTTTTAAAATGTTGTAATGAGTTAAGTAAAATATATTATGTGAGTTTTGCATTCCAAAGTAAATTAATTTAAATTCAATGTAAATTGTGAATAAAATTATTTTAAACTTCACATTTTAGTTAGAACTTTATCTTGTTCAACTTTGCTGTACTACTGAAAGAAGAAATTATTCTTTACATTCTTTTGTTTCTAGTAAAATATGTTCTTCCCAACTTTGAGCATTATTTTTTTCTAGTGGAAGTTCTAGAATTTCACAAGTATAGGGTTTTCCAAGTCCTTATGACACTGGTTTGCTTGAACAGACTCAGGGCGTAATGGTGGACATGAATTGTCAGCTTGATCGGTTTGGAGTTGCTCTGGGGATTAGGAATGCACACTACTGGGTATATGGTGGTAGGGTGTGGAGACGACTTTAGGTACTGCTCTGTGTATCGTCCCTTCCCCTTTCTGGTGTTGCCCCCCCCCCCCCGCTCTGTTTCTACACCATGAACTAAGCGGCTGCTCCCTTCCACACTGTTTCTCTGTGATGTTCCTGGTTTGGGGTCAGCCAGATGTGGACTGAATCCCTTGATCATATGACCCAACTTAAACCTCTCTTCCTTTACGTTACTCTGTCAGGTATTATAGCTCAGCCACAAGAAAGCTGACTGGAGCACAAGGATATAAATCTGTTCTGAAACGAATTCTTTATACTTTATTTATCTACCATTATAGCTGTGGAGTATTTTCTTCAGCAAATCATGCAGATGTGTTAAATTTTCACTTTTTAATGATTTTTCTAAAAATCTCAGATCAAATATACTTTGAAACATGTTATATATTGAGTTAAGATGACAGTACAGGTCTTGGATTGAGATAAGCATTTTAAATGAGGAGTTGTATTTCACTTTATCTTAGAATGTTTTCATATCTTCTAAACAGATTAGTCTGGGTTTGAATTATGAGTAGAAATCTAAGCACTGTAGTTGAGGGTAGCCCAAAGGCCTCTGGACCTACTTACAATTTCCCTCTTCCCAGGCTTTTCTGAAACAAGTACTATAATTACTATGAAATAAAAGCCACCTTGCCATCATTCATTATTTCTAGAAAGCCCTGTGAGGAAGATAACATAGATGGCCATTACCAGAGTGATTAACTTTTGAAGCTAGCAAAAGTAGGGGAGCTAGAGAGGGAGTAGGAGAAAAACTAGATCTCAAGCCCAGTACTTTGCAAAGGAATATTCTTTTTTTAAATAAATTGAATTCTTTATTGGTACAATTTATATACATCTCAAAATCATGTATGACATTGGGGAATTTGTACCAATATATGACACAAGTTAATTCTCATTTTTACCCATATCCCTACCCACCCACACCTCCTCACCCCCTCTATACATGCTCTTTTATTTTCTTTCTGTATCATATTTATTCCTTCCCCTCATTTTTTTTTTTGGTGATACTGGAGATTGAACAAAGGACTTTTATACTGAGCTATGACCTTAGCCCTTTCTTGTCTCTTTTTTCTTATTTTAGATTTGAGAGAGGTTTTTCACTGTCTCATTAGGTTAATTAAGTTGCCTAGACTGGGTCGGAAGTTGTGATCCTTCTGCCTCAGCCTCCTCCACTATGCCTGGCAGGAGTGTCCTGTTTAATTGCAGTAAAAGTGATTCTAAGCTGAGATATCAAAAAGAACTTGTCTTGGATGGGAAAGGTATTGTATAGTGTCTACTACATATTATTTTGGAGGATAACCCAATGGCTATTTGTTTATCCATTAATTCTTTCATGTAACATTAGCTAATGTTTTTCAAGTTTACTACATGCCAGATATTGTTCTTATTGATCTATGCATTCTAAAGAACCTTCTGAGGTAGATATCATTATTATCACATTTTACTGCTTGAATAGCAAGGTACAGACATACTAAATTTCCAGGTTCATATGGTTAGTAAGTGGCATACGTAGCAGTGAGGGAGAGTGAAAGCATACGCATGAAGAACAAGCACCATCTGTGCCAAAATTCCTAAGAGATGATGCAGCAGAGTGTTGGCAGAATGTCACACACGGGATAGAAGAACAGGTTTATATTGCATTCAGTGGTTAGGGGAGGATTTAGGGGGAAATAGTAGTTAAGGGAAGATATAAAGTATAAAGAGAGAAGAGCGAAGCAGAAAGAAGCGTGGTGTACTTGCTGAAAAGAAAAGGGAACTCCTGTCACCTACAGCTTTACCATAGCTCTTCTGTGGTCAACGCTTGGTCCATCTGGAGATGGGACCACGAGATGAGGAGAATAGTAGCTGTCTTTCTGACTTTTATTTAGTTTTCTGGTTTCGCTTGTTCTTTGGAATCAGCAAGTCTTAGGTGTAAGCATGTGTATTTGTTAGAGTTCTCCGAAGAAACAGAACCAAATCTACAGATAGATTAAGGTATGAAGAGAAAGCTTTTTTTTTTTTTTCTGGATGGGAATTAACTCATGTGATGGAGACTGACAAATCCTCCCATCTACTAATCTGTACTCTGGAGAAACAACGAAGCTTGGCGTGTAGTTATATTTCAGTTTTAATACCTGAAAATCAGGAGACCAATTCTGTAACTGCCACTCCATGGTCAAAGGCCCCCAAATGTGGAGGCTGCTCGTGTAACTCCTGGAACCTAAAAACCAGATCTGACCTCCAAGGGGAAGACAAGATACACATTCCAACTAAAGGGGTGGGGGATTATCTCTACCTTTTTGACTTACTGGGGCCTTTACGGTAAGTGATGTCCAGCCGCACTGGTGAAAACAGATCTTTACTTGGTGTTGGGCCCCCACTGCTAATCTCTTGTGGAAACACCCCTTACTTACACACTCAAAATATGTTTTAGGACTTATCTGAATATCCTTAACCAAGTCAAGTTAAACACAATATTCACTATCACAGACTCTATCTTTTGTATTTCACATGCATATTTCCTCTTCTAGCCTTTTCTATCCAAAATCTATTCTTACTATAGTATGCATTGAAGTGCCACAGTGTTTAACTGAGAGGCACCTTATCTCTGAAGCCACTTTCTGTTCAGGTGAAATCTAAGCTTGATTAAGAAAACATAAGTTTTCTTTAATTCATAAGATCACTCAAATGTTAATCAAGGCCCGATATATGTCCTTTGAGTAAATGAATTTGTCATGGGTAGATCCTTATGAAGTTTTAGGTCCCAGGGTCAAGGGCAGTAGTATTAAGGGTGTGAATGCTGCTCACCCTAAGTAGTCTGGGTAATTTAAAAGGGGGCAGAAAGATGCTGTTACAGTCCCTTGCTTGCTGCTTTGCTATCTTCTGGGCACCACAAACTGTTTCCTCCTCTGCCATGTGCCACTTTATATTGGAGCCACCCCACAATGCACTGAAACCTATACAAATTGTGAGCAAAATAAAGCTTTCCCCTGTAACTTTGGCTGTTGGATATTTTGCTCAGCAAAGACAGGTAAGTAACCAAAAGAGCTCTGTAAGGTAGTTGTAGAAAGATTAAAAAAAGATGAAAAAATATATAAGTAAGCCAGAAGCCCAAGGATATGAGGTTTTGTGCCTACTTTCTGCTCAAGAACTCTAGGAGAAAGACTGCCATAATGGGTCATCATCTACTTGTGAGTGCAGTGCCACTCTTGAGGATATTGGTCAAACTCTGATTTTATTTATAAAATATGGTATTAAGTTGTACTCCATTCCAAATGTCAGGCAAAGAGAGGCTTGAGAGAATGGTTGTGAGATGGAAGAGATTTAAAACTTTGCTGTGTATCTCCAGGTAGGCAATGCACAAGGAAGGAAACACCACAGTAAAGTTTAATGAAACGGGAATCATAGGTAAACAACAGAAGGTGGATCCTCCATTGAGAAAAGAGAGCGATCCTGGACAGCAGGTAGGGAACGTGTTTTTGGAAAGGAGAGAGCAGAGCAGGGGAAACTGCAGAGCACAGGCTGTTTGTTCTCTGTGAGGTGAGGCCGAACGCGCTGAAGCACCCGGATGTCAGGCGTTTGCTCGGGGTCAGAGGGCAGGGCAGCTTCTCCTCACACCCAGAGGCCATTTTGAGAAGGAAAAGAGATGTTTTAAAAGAAGATGCGGATTTTTAAAAAATAAAATGGAGTATTACTCTGCCATAAAGATGAGATTGAATCATTTATACTCAAATGGACGTACCTTCAGGACATGCTCATAAGTGAAATAAATAGGTCACAGATGTGCAAATAGTGTATATTTTCTCTGATGTGAGAAACTGAAGTTATAAATATGTTCTAGATTGCATGATTGATATTATGAAATAGTAAATATTCAAAGGGTAATGGGGCTTGGGGTAAATAATGAAGAAAGAAATATTAATGTTAAAAAAGGAAACAATGGTTGTGTATATAGGGGTGGGGAGGGGGGAAATGAGAATTAAGTTGTGTCATATACTGGTACAAATTCTCAATGTGGAGTGTAATTGTGATGTGTATATATAATGTACCAATAAAAAATCACCAAAAAAAAAGCGAGTAGGAAGTTGAATTTCCTGCCATTTACCAGATATGAGTGATTCTAATGAAAGTTATTATTTGATGAGATTAGGAAGGTTCTTAATTTCCCATATAACTCCCTGCAGAATAAAAATACAGTTAAAAAAAGTTTTTGTTAAAGGAAACTGCTTCCCCCACTCCCAGTCCCCCACCAATTATATGTTTACAAGTTTGGAAAGTGCATGTGTGCCTATGTGTGTGTGAGTGCATGAGTGTGAATGTATGTGTGTCTATGTTCTACCTCAATATACCCAGAAACATTTAAGGGCCTAAATATATAGCAAAGTATCTTCAAGGTTTAAATGGAGTGATCTCTGAGTTCAGACGATCATGTGAACAAACTAGATTACTTTTTTTTTTAAATTGAATTCTTTATTGGTACAATTTATATACATCTCAAAATCACATATAACATTGGGAAATTTGTACCAGTATATGACACAAGTTAATTCTCATTTTTACCCATATCCCTACCCACTCCCCCCTCCTCCCCCCTTATACATGCTCTTTTATTTTCTTTCTGTATCATATTTATTCCTTCCCCTCATCACATTCCCACA
>PVIC010038527.1:0-17567 GCA_004025085.1 Thryonomys swinderianus
AGACACCGTCAGTTTGCTGCCTAAGACTCTTGCTGTGGCGTGGAGCGTGTGACAGGTGAGAGTCAACCATCTGTGGCCACAGGTGCCCCGAGATACCCCATTTTTATTTTCTGTCCAACGATAAAAGCTTTGTACCAGCTTAACATGAGAAAAACATTCTGAAGAGTCTGGCATTCACTGTATCTTTTGATCACCTCCTGTTAATTCAAGAAGGGTTTTATCTCCCCCCCTTTTTTTTTTTTTTTTTTGCTTTTTGAGACAGGGTCTCGCTTTGTAGTTCAGGCTGGCCCTGAGCTCACTATGGCGCCCAGGCAAGCCGCCGCAAACTCAGCAATCCTCCCGTCTCTGCCTCCTGAGTGCTGGGATGACAGGCGTGAGCCACCACGTCTGGCATTGTGGTATGCGGTATTGATTGCTGGTGGGCCTGAGTCTCCACGCCCAGCATTATATGTGGTTACTGGGGATCGAACTCAGGACCTTGCGCTTGCGCGGCAGGTGCCGGAACCACTGAGCTAACCCTCCGGCCCCCCTATCTTTTTCCCCTTTTCTGAGTTCTAGTCAATTTACTTAGCATTCTCCCCTCAGATCTTCATCAGGGAGTCTCACTGTGAGAGCTACATAGTCATTTTTTTTTAGGTGCCCTCGAGGGAGTTATTAGTAGCTTTTATAGCCAAATAATACTTCCTTCCATCCAGGTGCTAACCAGACCTGGGGCTGCAGTGCCAGGTGCCGAGTTCAAGGTGATGCACACGCGCCTGCTCCGTGACGCTGGTACCTGACTGACCCTTCTGTGTGCGAATGCATCCTGCGCGGTACAGAGTCACACAGGCCGCTGTGCTGGGAGAGAACCCGGGGCTTGCGCGTCCATCCACGCCGAGGTCCTACAGGAAAGTGCGCCGGGTGAGGCCCTGTTAGCTGACAGGGCCGCGCTGTGAGCTGAGCCTCTCTGGGAGGATAGAGGCGCCCCGACCTTGGCCTCTGGTTTTACAAGCTCAAGCAAACGAAACAGCTGGTATTGTTGAGTGAATTCATTCACTTTCTGAATATTGGGTCAATTAAGACAAATACTGTGAGGGCCACGGAGAGCGTCTCCGTGGGTGGCCAGCGTCCGGCCTGGGGAAGGGGGTGAATTCATTCATCTCGGCGGGCTGTTCTCGCGGGGTCCACGGAGATTCTCCGTCCCGATCCCCGTCTGCAAAGGCTTCCGCCTGTACGCCGGCTCCCCCCCCACGGGTCCCCCCCGGCTAGGGACAGGCTCCGGCTGCACAGGCTGGCGATGGAAGGACTGAGCAGGAGGGCGTTTCCTGCAGGTAGGTTTCTGTGCTGGGTGTGAGAATCCTGGCGAGAAGCCAGGGCAGGGCAGGTGGGCCGGGCGGGAGCTGAGTGCCAGGCCGCCGTCCGGGCTCAGGGGCGCCAGCTTGTGCGCAGAGACGGCCAGAGCGCTGGGATGACCCGGGGCACCGCTTCGACCAGAGCTACTTTAATTCTAAGTGTCTAAAAAAAAAAAAAAGTACCAGCGTTTCAATGGCTCTGCAGTGTGCTGGCACCTTAATTTCCAAGTCCATCTTGCAGGACTGTGTATCTTCCGTGTTTCGCTCCGGTCCTTTAAGGTTCATCGACCGCGGCCTCCCTCACCTGCCTCCCCACGACCCGGCGGTCCGAGGGTGTGGGCCCCGCGCCTGCCGGAGGGGTCAGCGGGAGCTGTGACGGGCTCTCGCCGCTTCCTGCCCCCGCTGGGATCTCCGCCTCAGACGGAAGCGGCCTCTAGCAGGACAGGCCGGCCGGAGAGGAGCCCAGGGCGCCCCGCGGGGCCAGCGCAGGCCCTCCTGTCTCCCCCCACCTGTCCCCGCTCCCCTCCGGCCCCGGGGTGGCTCCATCGCGACGCAGGAAGCCCCCCCCCCTCGGGAGAGCCAGGCTCCCCTGACTTCTGACCTTCCCCCCCCTTCTGGGCGTCTACCTGTCCGCGGTGGGAGCAGGCTGGAGGGGCCACTAAAGTGGACGAGCCGGCGCACAACCGGACTCTCAGCACTCTGGGAGGCTGAGGCAGGAGGATCCCAAGCGCTGGGCCAGACTGGAGCAACTTAGTGGAACCCTATCGGCAGATGAAAGGAGGAAAGAAAGAGAGAAATAAAAGAAAGTGGGCAAAGAAAGGAAAGGGGAAAGAAAGGAGAGAAAAGAAAAAAAGGAAGGAAGGAAGGAGGGAGGGAGGGAAGCAAGGAAGGAAGGAAGGAAGGAAGCAAGGAAGGAAGCAAGGAAGGGAGGGAGGGAAGGCAGGGCGCGAGCAGCTCTAGCAGCGGCCCAAAGCAGAGCGCAGGCAGCGTCGTGCGGCCGGGGCAGGAGCGCTCCACGTCCACGTCCTGGGCAGAGGACCTTCAGGGGCCGCAGGGCTGAGCTGAGAAAAGCCATTAGGCACCATGAGCAGTTGTGCCTGAGCGTACGCTGTCAGTGAGACTTCCTCGGAGCTTCTCTTCTACACACCGTCCGAGTTACCTTCCTACCCTACAGTTTCCTCCTTGTCCTTCAGGGAGCACTGTTTTCAGCCCACGGCTACAGGGCTAAAGAAAAACCACCTCATTCGGCGGCGATTCGGCGAGCGTCCGGCGCGCCCCCTGCTGTCCGCGGCTGGACCTTGCCTCCTCCCGCCACACCCCCCCGGTTTACATCGGCCCACAGGGAAATTGCCTGTCCCTTTAATTGGCACGTACCAAGTCCTTCCAGGCTCCGTTACCTCCCTGAGCCCCAGCCGTTCAGGATCGTTGACCAAAGACCCAATGGGAAGTAATGTGGCGACAGTGTTATACTGGGGAGCAGTTCTGAGCCGACGGGGAGGTGGAGGCGGCGCGGGGCAGACGCGCGCCCTCGTGCTTCCCCCCGCGGCGCGCCGTCGGCCAGTCCCAAGATGGCGGCCACCATGAAGAAGGCGGTGAGTGCGGCGCTCGGGCTCGGGGCGCGGGCGGCGGCCGGGGCTGCGGGGACCAGGGCGGGCCTGGGGTCGTGCGGTCGCGGCGCCGGGTTGGGGCCCGCCCAAGGTCCCGGGCCGTGCGGACAGCACCCCGGCGAGGCCCCGCGTGTGGCGTCTCCGTGGGCCTCCGGCGGGGCCAAGTACCCGGGGCCGGGCTGGACCCTCGGGGTTCGGGGCGCCTTTGGCTGAGCAGCCGCGCGGCGCCGCCTGGCCCGTGACGCGCTCATCGGCCGCCACTGGCCGGGACTCCGGGCGCTGAGGCTGGCGCGGTCCCCGCCCAGGTCGGCTGCGAGTCCGAGGCCGCATCTGTGCGCGTCGGGCCCGCGCAGTCGGCCCCGCGCCCTCCGCGCCTCGGCGGAGCGGGATGGCTGGGCCTGCAGCCGTCGGGCCTCGGGGATGCTCGCGGCCGTGGGGCGGGGGCGGCGGGTGCCCGTCCGTCCCGGTGGAGGGGCTCGGACGACTCAGCCGCTGCGAAGCTCGGCGGGCACCACGCTCAGCGCGTCCTTTTAATATGTATTTTTAGGCGACACATACATCTTGTGGGGTACAGTGTGTCACATCACGCTTTTTTAGCTACTGAAACAAGCTGAACTCCCATTGGACGTTTATTCCCCAGACTTTCCAGATGTTTAAAAGATCTCAGTGTAGGAGAAAAATAAAATTGGATGGGGCGGGTAATTATTGAGGTTTTACCTGGTAGTGGGTACAGCCAACGTTATTACACTTTTTTTTTTTTTTTTTGACACAGGGTCTCACTTTGTATGTAGTTCAGGCTGGCCCTGAGCTCACTATGTAGCCCAGGCGAGCCTCGAACTCAGCCATCCTCCTGCCTCTGCCTCCCGAGAGCTGGGTTGACAGGCATGAGCCACCCCGCCGGGCGTTATACTGTTTTGCCCTTAACAGATAAGAAAACTTGAAGCACAGCGGCAAAGCTAGGATTGAAACAACCATTCTAATTCCAGGATCTTAAAATTTTTTTTTTTTGAGACAGGGTCTCGCTTTGTAGTTCGGGCTGGCTCTGAGCTCACTATGTAGCCTAGGTAAGCCTCGAACTCAGCAATCCTCCTGTCTCTGCCTCCCGAGTGCTGGGATGACAGGCGTGAGCCACCACGCCCAGCTCTGTGGTATGTGGTGTTGATTGCTGGTGGGCGTGAGTCTCGACGCCCAGCAGTGTATGTGGTTACCAGGATCAAACTCAGGACCTTGCGCTTGTGAGGCAGGTGCTGGAACCACTGAGCTAATCCTCCGGCCCCCAGGTTCTTGAATTTAAATTGGGGCCCACTGATGAAAATTCGTGGCTGAGGGATTTGCTTCCTAAGCTTTCATTCCACATAAGCTAACGTTTCCTGTGATCTCCTGCTGTCTAGTCCGACATAGCCTGTGCCTCTGGCTGCTGTAGGGCGACCTTGGGGATTTCGGTTAGTATCAAGATGAGGGCCTCTGTGGTCAGGTGAGGCCTTTTAACCCCCCAATTCTAGGGCAAGAGGCCTAAAAGGTTCCTCATCACTGCCCTGGAGGACACTGTTGTAATTGCCCTTTTCGGACAAACGTGGAAACCCAAGAGCAGGTAGATGACGTAAACATCATGGCAGAGTGACTTGAACCTCGGACTTTGCAAATATTTTGGCTACCAACCTTTTTCCCCTTTCATAGTTTGTTCAGTAATTTTCTTTGAGCCTGTGATGTGCCGCAGTCTCACAGTCTCTTAAGTGATGTTCTCCCCGTAGCCGTGGGGCATGGTAGGACTTCGGGTTTGGGGAGAGTAAAGTGTTGCTCAGTCAGTGAGAACTAAAATTTCCTCCTCGGAACTAGGAAGGCGAAGTACTGTGAGACAGAGCTGAACCGAGGTCCCTTGCAATGAGAGGGTGGTGAGCTGTCACTTTGGGGTCTGTGAGATTGTGGAAGGAGGGGGAGGGAGAGCTGGGCGGGAGCGAGGCATTCCATGGAAGGGCGCCTCGGGAGATCCCCCAAGGGCACTTGGTAGAGAAAGCTGGAACATCGGAGAACCAGGGAAGGCGAGCGGAGAACCCCGAGGGGTAGGTAGTGGCCGGAGCGTAAAGGGTCGTCATTGTCTTAGGCACCATGAAGCCTCGAGGAGCAGATGCGGAAAGCCCCCTGAAGCTGATTCCTGTGAGGAGCTGCTCCTGGTAAACTAGCACGATGCACACTTTCCGCCTCTGTCATTTCAGTGGGGAAACACGCAGGTATATGGGCACAGCCCTTTGAGTGTCATAAAAAGCACATGATTCCAGTCTGGAACACTGTATTTTAAGACGTTTCTTCCCAGTTGGCCCTAACGATGCTTGTAGAAGATTTAGGGAGGAAATTCAGGCCTCTCAACTTTAACCAGTGCCCTGGTGCCGGGCACTTGGGTTTCTGCTTGTTATCTTCAGTGTAAGTAGTGTTCATTCCTGAGACCACCTTTGCTCTCTGTCTGCAGAAACCTTCGCCCCCAGACTCATTGTCACTACCACATTTATTGCCACCTAACATCGTTTTGTTCATCTTGGTTTTTGGCACCTTTCCCAGCAAGACTGTAAGCTGGCCAGCAAGACTGTAAGCGTCCCCGGGGATCGGACTCTGGCTTTCTTTTTTTTTTTTTTTTTTTGAGACAGAGTCTCGCTTTGTAGTTCAGGCTGGCCCTGAGCTCACTATGTAGCCCAGGCAAGCCTCGAACTCAGCAATCCTCCTTTCTCTGCCTCCCGAGTGCTGGGATGACAGGCGTGAGCCACCACACCCAGCACTGTGGTATGCGGTGTTGATTGCTGGTGGGTGTGTCTCCACGCCCAGCATTATGTGTGGTTACCGGGGATTGAACTCAGGACCTTGCGCTTACGAGGCAGGCGCCGGAACCACTGAGCTAACCCTCCGGCCCCTGTCTGGCTTTCGTGACACTCAGCAAACACTACTAAATAATTGTCCAATGCACCAGGGAGAGAAGGTCATTATGTATAAGAAACTGACATTTCGAGGCATGAGAAGAATGTGGGAGAGAGGAGGGCTGAACCGGAGTCTCCCCAAGTCAGAGGTGGTGAGGGTTCACATGATTGGGACTTGGTCAGCACCATTAAGAAAGACTGGCCGCAGATTTAGCTCAGTGGTTGTGGCGCCTGCCTAGCAAGTGCAGGTCCCTGGTTTGATCCCTGGTAATCACATACCACAATACCGAGCTTGGTGATTTACGCCCACCAGCAATCAGTACCACACACCACAATGCTGGGCATGGTGGTGCACACATGTAATCCCAGTGCTCGGGAGGTAGAGGCAGGAGGATGGCTGAGTTCAAGTTTGCCTGGGCTACATAGTGAGCTCAGGGCCAACCTGAACTACAAAGTGAGACCCTTCTCAAAAAAAGAAAAACAAAATAATGGTTTTTTAATCTGTAAAATGGTGTTGGTGGTCTCCTTTATTAAGATGTCGGGCCCTCAGAGATGATGTCCTCTTGAAGTTTTTGGCACATAAAAGCACTCAGTGTCAGCTGTTATTTCTAGTATTGCATGGGCACTTTATGTCAACCAAGCACTCCATATCTGGATTGCAGAGTTAATTAAATGTTTGATTTTCATTGTTTCATAGTGAACTATATACCTTATGAAGGAATGTAAACAAGTTCCCAAGATTTATCGTTTTTACAGTGTGCAGAGTAAGCACTGAAAAATGCTTTGTGACCCTCTGTCTAGTGTATCAGAGTAAACACGAAACTGTCAAGAGTTCTGATCACTGTAATCAGCTCAGACGAAGTTTGACTCTGAAGATAAATCTAGTAGGAGGCATTTAGGAACATAAATTGACCACTGACATTTTGCTTCCTGGGTTATCTTGATGAGACAGTGTTCCAACTCAGAAAATTGTGTGCTCAGTCAAAAATTAGCCAACTTTCATCTTTTTACTGGTTTTCATCTTTTACTGGTTTATATTTGAAATTTGTTCATAGAACAAGACTTATTCTGAAGAATATAGAAGAAATTATAGATCTATGAATAGCTCTTAGGCTCATGTAGCAAAAAAGATGAGTAAGAGGTTTGCTGGTGATATTCTGTATCTCTTGAGATTCTTGACTATGAAGACAAGTAACAAGTACAGTAATATAAAAAGCTAACCTACAACTTCCACATTAAACATTTTATAAACATTACACACTTTTTCAGGCAGCAGAAGATGTCAATGTTACTTTTGAAGATCAACAAAAGATAAACAAATTTGCACGGAACACGAGTAGAATCACAGAACTAAAGGAAGAAATAGAAGTAAAAAAGGTATTGGACATATTTATCATATTTCAGAAAAGGTAACATTTTTGATGCTGTAGCCGCTTAAAACTGGATTTTGTTAACTAGTAATTATCTTCCTCTGGGTGCTGTGTGGTAGATGACGCTGACAAAAGCCAGTTTTACAGGGTGTGAGATGGTGAGTGGAACTGGTGCTGCTTTAGGTCCAGGCTGAGGCCCCAGGAGGGGTTTTGAGAGGACTCGGCCGAGGTGGGTCAGCTCCTGTCCCCCGACCCCAGGGCTGGAAGCCGCCACCGCCTCTGCCTCTGCCTCTGGCCTGGGCTCCAGCCCTGGGCCTGGCCTGTCACGAGCCGTCCTCTGGAGTCGAAGACCAGTTCTGTACACTTGGCTGCAGATTAAGTTAGTTTACACCTCAGCAACCCAGCTGAGAAATTAGGCTGGTTTCTGCTTTTGTGGGAAGCAAAGATTCACAGAATGGGAAACTTTGACCGCAGATAACTGCTGTCCACCACAGGGTGCTTCGTCATCGGAGAGTGCCCAGAGGCCCATGAGCTGGCCCTTCAGTGATTCCGCACGGAGCGCCCTCTGAGTGCATGGGGTTCTTACGAAAGCGTCTCTCGGGGACTCACTTTCCCCAGATGAAAGGTGGCTCCTCTGGCTGGAGATTTTAAATGTTTTCATTGTTTGCTTTAGAAACAACTCCAGAATTTAGAAGATGCTTGTGATGACATCATGCTTGCGGATGACGACAGCCTAATGATCCCTTATCAGATCGGTGACGTGTTTATTAGCCACTCTCAAGAAGAAACACAGGAGATGTTAGAAGAGGCAAAGGTATATGGGAGTCTCCCTGGGATGATGAAGTCTAATTCTTAAATTGGGATTTATATCATGAAGAACTTGTAATTGCAGGTGGGGAAATAATGAACACTAACTGGCTTGGTGTAATGACCAGGCGGGCTCTGTGCTCTTTCCTGGTGTGATTTTATGTAATCCTAACCCCAGTCTGTTACTATCCCAATTTAGAATGAGGAATAGAGGCATAAAGAAGTTATGGGCCTTAATTCCAAGGGATTTGTAGGCAGCAAATGGTCTTCAGATTATAGGACAGATATTACAGCATATTATAAAGTAGAAAAGAAAAATTCTCCCTACTGTCATCACCCAGAGATAACCATTCATAGTGCCTATTTTCATGTATTTCTGTTATGTTCTCATATTTCTCTGAGGAGTTTTGCTTCCCGCTTTGGTCAGTCAACTCTCTGGTGGGAACATTTTCTCCTTTAATGTTTATTCAGCAGATTCCCATTGAGAGTCTTCTCTGGGTCAGGTAACCAGGCTCTGATAGCATCATTTTTCTCTGATTTGTTTAATGTCATCATTAATGTTAATGGGCACTGATTTGGTTATGTCTTATTAACATTAATTTGTTCCTGATACTTTGTTACAGCAGTGTCACTGTGAGCTTTCTTACATGTCTTTGTTCATGTTTAGAAAAATGGTTCTTTAAATTTTTGGTACTGGAGATCGAACTCGGGACCTTGTGTTTGCAAGGCAGATTCTGGAACCACTGAGCTAAATCCCCAGTCCTAGAAAATTGTTTTGATAGAATAATCAGAGGAATATAGTTGCTGGGTCAGAGTACTAGATTCTTAGTAATTGAGAGAAGTGATAGATGTACGTGGAGATCGCTTTTAACTCGTTGCCCTCTGGCTGTTTCATGGAGCCCGCCACACTGTGCGTGCGAAGCTAATGGCTGCTGATCGTTTTTCTGACACTTTCCATGTGTTAAGCCCATGTGTAATAAACCTTGGGATGAACTAACCCTTTCACTCCAGGGCATTTCACACAGACACATTTGATGTCTCTTATGTTTAAGTCTTTTCTTTCCTAGTCAAATTTGGTGATTTTTTTTCAATACAGTTTATGATTTTTCTGCTTATTGTGAATTCCCTGCTGTCACATACATGCGCATACTGACCTTAATTTTGTTATCTATTCATTTGTTCATTCCTTCATTCCAGAAATGTTTGTTGAGTGCTTCCCTGTGCCAGGTTCTGCCTTCATTGAGGACAGTAGGAGACCATGGGTAGTGCTGGGTCCCTGTGCACATGAGCATAGAATCTAGATGCAGAGAGAAAATTGAACAGAGAAACTGTTAATAAGCAGGAAGTGCTGTGAAGGCAGAGATGGCCCCAGGACAGCCAGGCAGTCTCTGCGCTGGTCTAGCCATCAGGGTGGGAGAGGCTTCCTGGGCGAGTGGAGCAGCCCAGGGCATGTGGGCCGCACTGGGGGAGTGGGTTCCTCGCGGAGCGGACAGCGAGAGTGAGTGGTTATAAGGTGATCACCGTGGACAAGCAGAACTGAGAGTCTTGTTTGCTGGAACAGCTGGGAATGTGGGAAGCTGTGGCCAGACGCTGAGCAGCTCTGTCAATTGAATTTGGGTAAATGGTGCTTTATGTTGACCCAGGGTCAGCAAACCGCGTGTGAAGGGCTGGAATTCACAATATCTGGCTGGGAACTACAGCGGCTGGGAAGGCTGCATGTGTCGATGAATTTGCATCCCCATGCTCCCGTGAGACCTCGTGTGCAACAGGGAACTTCAGGCTGGGTTTGGCTTGTGGGGCATCATTTGCACATCCCCTTGGGGAGTCTGAGAATGGAGTGATACGATGGGACTTGGAATTTTAGAATGATTTTCCAGTGTCTTATTTTACATACAGTAAGTCCCCAACCTATAAATGAGTTCTGTAAGTCAGAGTCATTTGTATGTCTGACAGAGTGTGCCTTGGGCCCCTTTGACCCAAGCGTGCAGTGTATACAGCTTTGCACTTCCTAGCTGCCCCCCTCCACCCCTCTGCTTCCCTCTTGCTTACAGACATCTGGGGTCTGGCTGAGCACGTCCTGCTGCACACTGTCAGGTGGCATAGTGGGCACAGAGCAGCACTGCTTGACAGTAACTGGCAGACATGGGAGCTGCTTCCCCAGCGTGTCCCCGTCTCTGAATGTTCATAGTGTGAGCTTGGATTGTATCTGTGAAAGTTCAAGACTTGAATGTTTGTAAGTTGGGGACTTAGTGTTTTGGGTGTTCCAGGTATGGAATTTGTATCTGCAGGCGAGCACCATCATGCTTGACTGTTATTTTGGGTTTTTAAGTGTAACATTCACAGGGCTTTTGCTCCTAGTGTTAATGGTATGACACTTGTATAATTTTATAGCTTGTTCTGTTTAGGGCAGGTTCTTTTCCTGATCCTAGGCAGCAGAGTTCTACCATTTCCTGTGGGCAAAGCCACTGGTTTTTAAAAAAATTTCTATTTAATTGAATTCTTCATTGGTATAATTTATATACATCTCACAATCACATAACATTGGGGAATCTGTACCAGTATATGACACAAGTTAATTCTCATTTTTACCCATATCCCTACCCACCCACACCTCACCACCCCCTATATACATGCTCTTTTATTTTCTTTCCGAATCATATTTATTCCTTCCCCTCATTACATCCCCACACCAAATTTCCTATGGAAATTTCCCATTCTACAAAAACGGTCATACTTTCTAGAGCTCATTTACATCTACAGGTGCTCATATCAAAGAGAAGATCCGGTATTTGCCTATCTGTGATCTATTTATTTTACTTAGTGTATCCTCCAGGTGTCTCCATTTGCACATAAATGAATTGATCTTGTCATTCTTTATGGCAGAATAATATTCCATTTAATAAAAAAACCCACATCTTCTTTATCCACTCTCCAGTTGATGGGCATTTGGGTTGTTTCCAAGATTGAGCTATCACAAACTGAGCTGCTATATGAACAAGGGTGTACATCTGTCTTTCCAATGTGGTTTTTAAAATTCTTTTGGGTATATTCCTAGCAGGGGGATAGCAGGGTCAAATGGGACCCCTAGTCCTGGTTTTCTGAGAGATCTCCACACAGATCTCCACAATGGTTGCATAAGTCTGCAGTCCCACCAACAGTGGAGAAGGGTTCCTTTCTCCCCACAGCCACGCTAGCATTTATTGTTGGCTGATTTTGTAATCACGGCCATTCTTTGTGGAGTGAGATGAATTCTCAGTGTTTTCATTTGCATCTCTCGAATGACCAGTGACGTTGAACATTTCTTTATATGCTTCTTGGCTGCTTTGACTTTTGCCTCTGAGAAGTGTCTGTTATTTCAGATGTCCATCTTTTTTTTTTTTTGAGATGGTCTCGCTTTGTAGTTCAGGCTGGCTCTAGCTCATTATGTAGCCCAGGTGCGCTTCGAACTCAGCAATCCTCCTGCCTCTGCCTCTGGAGTGCTGGGATTACAGGTGTGAGCCACCACGCCCGACACTGTGGTATGTGGTACTGACTGCTGGTGGGTGTGAGTCTCCACACCCAGCATTGTATGTGGTTACCGGGGATCGAACGCAGGACCTTGCACTTGCGAGGCAGGCGCCAGAACCACTGAGCTAACCCTCCGGCCCTCGGATGCCCATTTTTGAATTGGGTCTTTAAACTTGGGGAGGCTGATCTGTTTGAGTTCTTTATATATTGTAGATAATAGCCCTTTGTCTGATAAACAGCTAGTAAAGATTTTTTCCCATGTTGTTGGTTGTCTTTTAGCAGTGCCAGTGACTTCTTTTGCTGTGCAGAAGCTTTTCAGTAGGATGAAATCCCATTTGTTGATTCTTTCTGCTAGCTCTTGTGCTATAGAGGTTTTATTCATAAAGTCTCTGCCTAAGCCAATGTCTCCAAGAGTTTTACCTAACCTGTTTTCCAGCAGGCTTATTGTTTCTGTTTTAATGTTTAAGTCTCATATCCATTGTGAATTTAGGTTTGTGCATGGTGAAAGAGATAGGTCTAGCTTTAGTTTTTGGCAGGTTAAAGCCCAGTTTTTCCAGCACCATTTCTTAAAGAGGCTGTCTTTCCTCCATTGGGGATGTTTGGCTCCTTTGTCAAAGATAAGGTGGCTTAGTGTATCCGGGGTTATTTCTGGATCTTCTGTTCCACTGGTCCTTGGGTCTGTTACTTTGCCAGTAGCATGCAGTTTTTATCCCAGAAGCCACTGTGTTTTATAAAGGAAGCACGCTTCCTGCTCTCTTCTCAAGTTTAGCATCAGGGGCCTTGTAATTAGTGAAAATTTCTGCCAGATTTTGACCATACGTTGTTATTACGAGTGGTTATTGGTGAAGTTGAGTTTGTGTTAATTCTTCTGCATGGCTGTTTTTTTTTTGCTTTTTGAGACAGGGTCTCGCTTTGTAGTTCAGGCTGACCCTGAGCTCACTATGGTGCCCAGGCAAGCCGCCGGGAACTCAGCAATCCTCCTGTCTCTGCCTCCCGAGTGCTGGGATTACAGACGTGAGCCACCACGTCCGGCATTGTGGTATGCGGTGTTGATTGTTGGTGGGCGTGTCTCCACGCCCAGCATTCTATGTGGTTACCGGAGATTGAACTCAGGACCTTGCGCTTGCGAGGCAGGCGCCGGAACCACTGAGCTAACCCTCCGGCCCCCGCATGGCTGTTTTTATGGGAAGTTGTGAGAAGCTGTGTTGAAGCAAGGAAAGACCATGATAAACTACTGATAGAGAAGCCTGTGCATGTGATCCCTTCTTTATTAGGATTGATAATTGAGGAATTAATTTTTTCTGGCTACTGTGGTTTTCAGATCAGCAGAAAGGGAAGAAAGGCATGCCTTACTCTGTGATAACAAATACGGGTCTGAGTTTAAACTGCTCATGTTCAGGTCTTTTTGTTTTCACATCCAGTGATCGGTGTTATTTAGCTGCCCAAGTTTAGAAACGTCCCCAGTATTAGTTAAAACGATGCAGAAATCATCCAGTTAGAAAGAACTAACTTTAACTTTTTTTTTTTTCTTTCAGAAAAACTTGCAAGAAGAAATTGACGCCTTAGAATCCAGAGTAGCATCAACTCAGCGGGTCCTGGCGGACTTGAAAGTTCAGTTATATGCGAAATTCGGCAGCAACATAAACCTCGAAGCTGATGAAAGTTAAACATTTTATACCTTTTTTAATTTGTTTAATAAACTTGAATATTGTTTAAAAATGATAATTTCCCTTCAAATGACATGGAAAGGAAAGATTTCTTTTTTTAAATTTTTCATTTATTTAGTGGAAACTTGCCTATTTTCACATGTCTTGCTTATTTATTTTATATTTTTAAAAGAAGACAGTATTCATCTATGTATTTTGCATAATGATTATATCAATCTAGGGGCTTCATGTCATGTTATTAAAATCAGTTAAACAATCTTCTATGTTTATTATTTGTAATACCTGCTGTAATTTTTCTTTATAGAAAATTTAACACTTGTGTCCTGTTTGTATATCTGATTCTGGTTGTCTAAGGATAGCTCTACAATTTCTGCATCTGTCCACTCTACATATTTCACAACTGAAACTTTGCCATTTATTAAAAAGTATGTGTGTATATTTAAATACATAATTTACATAATTAAGCATTTAGTAGATCTTTTACATAGATCATTGTCTTAGAATGGGTGATGTTTGTCATGTGGACATATGTTGGTTTTCATAGAAACAGAGAACAGAATAGAACATTTTAGAAACCACGAGACATATATCTCTGTTGTAAATGTTGGGCCTGACGTTAGCACTTTGCAATTTTTTGTTTAGAGGCAGGGTTTTGCTGAGTCTCCGGGTTGCCCAGGCTGGGCTTAGACTTGTGATCCTCCTGTCTCATCCTCCCAGGGCGTGGGAGGCAGGCACTATCATGCCCAGCTAAGACTTACTTTTAAAATCAGAAGTACATTTGTCCCCTGGTTCTCCTCACAAAAGACAGATTTAGGATTTAGAAGATGTAGATGTGTTGCCTTTTCACCAGATGGCACTGGTGTGCCAGGATACTAGTGAAAGGATCATGCTGCAAAATGCTATTTTTCAGGATTAGTGTACATAATTTTAGAAATTTTTTTTTACCTTCTAGGTTATAAAATTGAATGTATCATTTGGCTAACTGTTTATAAACTAATTCAAACTTAAAGATATAAAATTTCCACATTTTTTAATAGCATAAGATCAAAGCATTGCCACAAAGCCTTGTCAAATAGTCTTACTCAGATTCTCAGAAATGACTTACAGGGTTATTCCTGGATGTGTTCGGCTAACCTTCAGCTGGGAGAAACTGGGGGCGTATTTCTGTCCGATTGCAGTAGGAAACGGGCACTGGGTGAAGTTAGAGTACTTTTCATCAAACCTCCTCTAGAATTACAGGGGTGGAGGTTGATGGTCAGGGACCTCTGTACTTAGCACCTGTGCCCAGCTGTGCAGGGCCCTGGGAGAGGCTCCTCTCTGTGTTGGCAGGAGGAGCACAGCACCTGTGACTCCTGCGCTGGCGGAGCCAGGGCTGAGGGCCCAGGTGCCTCCTGACTCTTCCTCCACAGCCCCCTGGATCCCATAATTGGCCAAATCAACCCGATTCTGGAGGTGCCCGGAAGGTGAATCTTAGGAAGGCGAATGGGTGGATGGACCCGGAGCGGGTGGTGGCAGAGCTGGCCGAGGAGGATGAGCGAGGTGAGCACTGAGAAATTAAATGGCCAGTCGCCTGATTTAGATCGGGGGAAACGGAATTCAGTAACTGGCTCCCTTTCAAAGATGGACTAAGAAAAGTCTGCAGCCTTTCACTGATAGTGGTGAACTTGCACATCAGTGAACTGTGTGCTGCACGTGAGGACTAAGGTGTCCCAGCCAGTGGCTGCCACCTGCACGTTTTGACCTTGGTTTGTCACTGCTATCTATGTTTTAAGGCAGGAATGCTAATTTTTGTGTGTAATTACTAACAGTGCAACCTTGTTATTTTTCTTTTTTAAGCGTGCAGATTGAACAGGTTTGACCTCGTCCGCTCGTCTGCAGGCTCAGGTGCACAGTGGGATGCTTCAGATCCAGGCCTTGGATAGGAAGTTGGGGATACTCTTTCGCATTCTGTCCTGGTTGCTGCTGACTTGAATTCTTAAACATCTCTCATCCTGCCTGTTTCTCTCCATCTCCACTGCCACCAGCACTCTGAGCTCTTCTCAGAAGCTTATTTATTTAGTCAGAGTTTTGTAGCATGAGGCCAGAGGAGTCTAAAGCGTATCAGAAAGGTCATTCTCATGAATGGGGCAGCAGAGAATTTGCCAGGAGGGGATGGAGGTGAAGATAATAGGTGTTCGTGCATCTTCCCGGGTATATGGAGTCACCCGCAAAAGGACAGGAAGGATAGGGTTAGAGGTGGTGATGGGTCCTGCCAGGATTGAGAGGTTGAAGGTGTAGGAAAGAGGAGAAAGCCAGAGATAACTTGGTTTTGATCACAGGCCCAAACTGATAAAATAGGGTGTTTTTTGGTTTGTTCTACTGTTTGTTTTTTGGCTCTCATGGTTTAAAAAGTTGAATATTGGGCTGGAGGGTTAGCTCAGTGGCTCTGGCGCCTGCCTTGCAACTGAGTTCAATCCCCGGTGATCACATACAATGCTGGGCGTGGAGACTCACGCCCACCAGCCATCAATACCACATACCACAGTGCTGGGTGTGATGGCTCCCACCTGTAATCCCAGCACTTGGGAGGCGGAGACAGGAGGATTGCTGAGTTCGAGGCCTGCCTGGGCTCCATAGTGAGCTCAGAGCCAGCCTGAACTACAAAGCGAGACCCTGTCTCAAAAAAAAAAAAAAAGAATATTTTTGCACAATAAAAACCAGAGTGCTCAGTTATAAATTCACAGCAGGGCAACTCTGAAACCATGTTTCGAATGGTGACCTTCAGCTGCTGGCCCGAGGGACGGAGCTGACCCTTGTTGGCCCCAGCTTCCAGTCTGTTTCTTTGCCCACCTCCCCCGTCTGCATGTGCTTTGTGCCCCCCGCTGGTACTGCTGCCAAAGGGAGCCAAGTAAGAGGCATCTGGTGTGCTGCGGCCGACACACAGCAGGGAAGGAGCACGAGTGGCCTTGGCCGCCTGGAGCCCGCAGGGCCTCAGCCACGGGGACCTGAGGGCGAGTCACCCGGGAGCTAAATGCAAAGCGGGTGTATTCGAGAACCTAAAACTTAAGGTACATTAAAACCAATTGGAGGTTTTGTTACAAAGCAATTAATGAGCGCAGAGGGTGCTGAGAAAGAGGACTTGGGCACACGCAGCTGGGGGGTAAAGAACTAGTGAAGGAGCTAAGCTGCAAAAGCGTAGAATTCTAGGGCCCAAACTCAGGGTCGGAGGCTGGGGGGTGGTGAGTGACGCCCCGTGTTATAGGGGCCTAAACCTGGAGCGAGTGAGCTATATTGGTGACAGAAGTCCATGATTTCCTTAAAGAAATCACCCCTAAAATACACCCCTAAAATACAGATTCGGGCAGAACTCAGTTCATAGGCTATTCGTTGGTCCAGTAGCAGAGTCTGCCTTGTTTCTTGCCCTTAAAATACACACCCCTAAAATACAGACTTGGGAGGCGTGCTGCATAGGGCCTTGGTTTTTTAGTGTTTGTTTTTGTTCTGCTCAGGAGCCCAGGGCCTCGCCCACAGAACGCAGTTGCTTTTTTCTGAGCTCCTCCCCTTTCCCAGGGCCTTGATCCTCAGGACGCGGCCTGAGGGGAGTGAAGGATCTTCTACCAGATCGGAAGGTTCTGTCAAAACACATGGAAGGAGTGTCCGGGTCAGGTCAGGGGGCAGAGGCATCAGCGTTACCTGGAAACTTCTTAGAAGGGCCAGGTTTTTCCACAGGTCTACACCCTGAAATGTTCCTCAGTTGGGCAGTTATATTGAGGAGTACAATGGACTTGCCCTTTTATAGAAAATCTGAGAGCGACGCACAGTGTTTTAATAACCGACTGACTTTACCTTGTCCTGAGTTCATATGCTGGACTGCGTCAGTCGCCAGTACCGTTGAGAGCCGAGGGGAACCTCTGTGGGTTTGTTATCACGAGTAGGCTTCTTATAAAAGTGAGTTTTTGCTGGACATGGTGGCACATTTCTGTAACCCAAGCTGTTCCGGAGGCTGAGGCAGGAGGATGGCAAGTTTAGGACCAGCCTGTGTAGCTTCAGAGATTTTGCCTCAAAGTTATAGACAAGGTTCATCAGGGCAGATGGTGAAAGGGGGAAACCAAATTGTAAAACCTTCCACTCAGTTAAACTGTTTTTTTTTTTTTTTTTTTTTTTTTTTTTGAGCCAGGGTCTCGCTTTGTAGTTCAGGCTGGCCCTGAGCTCACTATGTAGCCCAGGCAAGCCTTGAACTCAGCAATCCTCCTGTCTCTGCCTCCTGAGTGTTGGGATTACAGGCGTGAGCCACACGCCTGGCACTGTGGTATGTGGTATTGATTGCTGGTGGGCGTGAGTCACCATGCCCAGCATTGTATGTGGTTACCGGGATTGAACTCAGGACCTTGCGCTT
>PVIC010038528.1:0-17581 GCA_004025085.1 Thryonomys swinderianus
GTGATGAGGGGAAGGAATAAATATGATACAGAAAGAAAATAAAAGAGCATGTATAAAGGGGGGAGGAGGGGTGGGTGGGTAGGGATATGGGTAAAAATGAGAATTAACTTGTGGCATATACTGGTACAAATTTCCCAATGTTATATGTGATTTTGAGATGTATATAAATTGTACCAATAAAGAATTCAATTAAAAAAAAGAATAATTTTGGGTCTCTTGAATCTCCTGCTTTTCATTCCTATTTTATTTCCTACTATTCTGTGAGTTCACTAAGAATATATCACAATCCAAGAAACACTCAGTATATTTTGATGAATGATAAAGCAAGCCCACATTATCTGTCAACAAAAATGTGTTGAATGGCTGTGTCCCATGCAATGATTGAGGATATAAGACATCCAGAGTGCTTGCCCAGCAAACTCAGAGTCCAGTGAGGACACTCAGTAATTCAACCGGCAGTGGTTCCAATATGGTATACACAATGATGTTACCGAACAACTACAGAAAGAAAAAAGCCCCCTGCCAAGTTTCTTAAGATTCAACGTTACAATTCCCTGCAAGAATGGCAAGCAAATTTTTGCCAAGGACAGGTAGACAATATAAAGTAATAGGGTCAGGAAGACTCAGGGCTGTAATGAACTGGAGTCCACACTCTACCTCTAGGGTGCAGAAGCTACTTAGGTTCGGTCACTTGCAACCCTAAATGCTGATGCAAGATATAGTTATTTTCTTAGGAAGCAATCAATTTGGATTTTTTTTATGTAGAATCTCTTACTTTTTGAATGCTGGCAACTAATTTTCTAGCCTGATGGTTCAGGTGGCCTAAGAGGTACCTGTGGCCTAAGAGGTACCATTTTGCTGCCTCTGATTCAGGGCTTCCGTGGAAGGGGTGCCCCACTGGGGGAGCGTCTGTGTCAGGCCTCCCCTGCCCAAGTCCCAGAACTGTGCCATCTCTGTCCATCTTTTTGCTCGTCCCTCCTCCTAGTCTTCCTCTCAGGTGCAACCCTAGTAAGCATCAGAGATCTTCAATCAAAATTGGTTGGGGAAGAGCTGATGTCTTTTGCTTGTAGGAAAATGGATTAACTTTTGAGAAAAGTTAGAGGTACGGGGCTCTCGGGAGGTAGCGAAAGGAGTAGGGTGGAAGAGCTTGGTGAGGAACTCTCTCGAGTTTTGCCTGATGGGCAATGCTTTCCCTTAAAAACCATTAACCAAGGTCATTTTAACAAGTCAACACTGAAACTGTATCCGCATAAGCCTTCATATTAGCAGGGAGAAAGCAGAGAAGGGGCCAAAGGAGAAATGTCCAGAGGACAAAACTGACCCCAGAGTGGGTCCCCCTCCACCCACTGGCAAGCTTGGGGCATATTTGATAAGGTGAAGGGAAATCGCAAAATTAGAAATGGCAACACACACAGAGAGGCCCAGTGCGAGGCTGCAGGCCTGAGGCAGACTGAGAGAGTTGAGGAATTGTGGGGGAAAGAGGATTTGGCAGCCCGACTTCCTGTGCCTGTATCCAAGGCTAATTAGTTTGCAGTGTTCTATGTGTGCCTGAGTGGAAATGATCCCAGTACTGAGAGGCACGGGGTGAGGAAATCAGAAACACATGCGCAGAAAAGGAAGGGAAGGGACTGGTGGGATAGGAAGGCATGGTGAGGGGAGGACCTGTCTTTTGGCTACATTTTCTTGAGCTCTCATCATTCTGTTTCATGACCAGTAAATCACCACCGCAGCCCTGTCCGTCACGTCTCACATCTGCTGCAGAACTCATTAAACATCAAAAGACAGGCCTATCAGTTCTGCTTAGTTAGAAGTCTGACTTACTAGAGTTCCAACCAGGGAGGAGTTTGCATGTTTTTAATAATAGCTTAAGGAACTTCTTAGCACCCCATAAATTACTTAATGCAACAAACTCTTCCTGTAGTCCAGCCGGCATTTGAAAGGTGCTGAACCAGCCCAGACCTGCCCCTGTGGCAATGGTTTTTTTGGCGGTCACGTTACAGGAGACCACAGTGTGTTAGTTAATGCTTTCATTCATGATGCTGAGCCCGTGATTAAAAATGAATTACCTTGGCTTGCGTGTCCTCCTGGAACGCACCCCTCAGAATTCCTTTGCTTACTTCTGAGTCACTCTTTAAGGACAGAACCTGGCGGGGCTGTATGTGTGCTAAGGAATCACGTAGCCAGGTCCCTCAGAGCAGCCAGAAATGGCCCAGCAGAGAGAAGGATCGAGAACGAAGGTCAATAAAATCAAAACTGTGCCAATGTCAAGGGCATGTGCTTGGCAGATATGTAAGTTAATGAGTATTTGTTTAGCGCCTACTCTGTGTTAGATACGGCGTTTATAAAAGGCATTCTAACAGTTTTACTTCCTTTGAAAAGCCTAATATTATGTACACACATCAATATTTTGAAGGTTAGATGAACAAAAATGGAAGGTGAAATTTTGTCTAGTGGCATCCATTAAAAGTTCTATAGGGACTGAGTACATTTCATTGTCACGATTTAATACTGTGTCCTGTGAGGGACAGTCTGAGAAGAAGCCATAGTAGGGAAGTAATAATTGGCTTAACCTGGAGTCACGTCTCCTCTAAGAAAACACACAGTCAAAAATTGACCCATATTTCCTAACTCCATTTTATTTTTTACGCACTTGACAAAGCCCCAGAGGACATTTCTAAGAGCCTGATGAGTATTGCTCCCTCTATACAATAGTCTCTCTGGTGTGTTGCTAATATTAAGACAGAGTGCCAAACAGATATGTTGTTTATATCATACTTTCATTTGCCAAGAGCTGAGCTATGCTGAAAAAGATAGAGTGCAATCTTCCACCTCATAGAACTCCCCTTCGCGTTAGGAGACAAAAGCCATTATAGGAAGAGGAATGACCAAAGCAGAAGATTCCAGGAAAACAGGAAGAGGTGCACAGTGTATATAAGTATATATGAAGCAATTAGCCAGGAATAAGGGACGGGAACAATCTGAGCCTTCTAGTACCAGTGATGTGGCTGTTTGCAATTATCTGTCTCCTGAAGTCTCAGATGGTCTCATTATCATTGTCTTCACCCGACAACAAACGAGCAATTACTATGTGTAGAAAACTGTGTGGGGTTTCACAGATTCAAAGATGATCTCAGTCCTCAAGTGATGCACAATTTAGGAATGAGTGAATGGATGGATGGAAGGATAAACAGATTCAGACACTTGATAACAATACTTAACATTTGCTTTACTTTCGTGTGTCAAATACTAGAGTGTGTGTGTGTGTGTGTGTGAAACAGGGTCTCACTTTGTAGTTCAGGCTGGCCCTGAGCTCATATGTAGCCCAGGCAAGCCTCAAACTCAGCAATCTTCCTTCCTATGGCTTCTGAGTGCTGGGATTACAAGCATGAGCCACCATGCCCGGTATTGTTGTATGTGGTTACCGGGGATCGAACCAGAGACCTTGCACTTGCCAGGCAGGCACTGGAACCACTGACCTAAATCTCCAGCCCTCAAATACTAGTTTTAAGGGACTTCACACAATGTTTCACGTAACCCTCCCTGTCCTGAAAGGGGCACGGGGAAAACATTTCTTAATCCATTTTGAAACTGAAGGTAATCGTATGTGAATGAGGAGTGCAGATGATCAGCTCCCATGACTGCCCATGGGAAAGGTGGTCAAGTGGGAAAACAGATGGAGAAACAGGACTCGGGGGGGGGGGGGATGTGTCCATGGGAAGCAAAAGAACTGGCCCCACTGAGAATGGAAGAGCACGCTGCAGGGGCAGGCTGTCCTCTCTGCGGCAAGCCCGCCTCTGGCTGAGGAGTACAGGTTGGAGGCTTGGGTGTGTGAGGCAGGTACACACCGATAACAGCTGGGTTAAAAGACACGCACGGAAACACTGTGACTCAGAGGGATCTGTAAGAGTCTCCCTGGGCTCAGTGCTTTCCAACACGTTTGATAACGTAAGGGTCAGCTTCATGGAGGCTGGTGTGGTCGAGAGGCCAGGACTGTAACTGTGATGAGTTTGCTGCCATCCCTCCTCTCTCCGACACGTCTGTGGGCCTCCTGGGGACAGGGGTCACATTCATACAGTCTCAGCACTCACTACAGAGAGTGGCAAATCGGAAGTGTGTATTCACTAAAGCTTGCTGGACGGCTAATCAAAGAAGGAGACTTATGAACATCACCAGATCTTCCAGTTATTGACATTTGTGTGTTCTACATAAAGTATTTAGTTCCTGGAGCCTAAAGAATACCTTTTATTTTTAATCTGAAAGCTTTTTTATTTAGAAATAGCTTAGTTTTTTGTTTGTTTGTTTTGAGACAGGGTCTTGATTTGTAGTTCAGGTTGACCCTGAGCTCACTATGTAGCCCAGGCAAGCCTCGAACTCAGCAATTCTCCTGCCTCTGTCTCCTGAGTACTGGAATTACAGGCATGAGCCTCCATGCCCGGCTTCCTTCCTTCCTTCCTTCCTTCCTTCCTTCCTTCCTTCCTTCCTTCCTTCCTTTCTTTCTTTCTTTCTTTCTTTCTTTCTTTCTTTCTTTCTTTCTTTCTTTCTTTCTTTCTTTCTTTCTTTCTTTCTTTCTTTCTTTCTGAAATAGTTTAGTTTTAAAATCACTATTTTTAGAGCCAGAGATTTAGCTCATTGGTTCCAAGTACAAAGTCTCTGGTTCTATCCTTGGTAACTACATACAACAATACTGCTTGTGGTGACTGACAACCACCAGCAATCAGTACCACACGCCACAGTGCTGGGTGTGGTGGCTCGCGCCTGTAATCCTAGCACTCAGGAGGCAGAGACAGGAGGATTGCTGAGTTCACGGCTTGTCTGGGCTACATAGTGAGCTCAGGGCCAGCCTGAACTACAAAGCGAGACCCTGTCTCAAAACGAAAAACAAAAAACAAACCAAAAACCCCCCGACTATTTGTGATGATGTTTTTTATGTGTCTTGGCTAGAATACAGTTTCCAGTTATCCAACCAAATATAAATTCAGATGTTGCTGTGAGGGTATTTGTAAAAGTAATCACATCAATACTCAGCAGGTTTTAAGTCAAAGAGGCTAGCTGAGATAGCAGGTGAGTCTGATTTAATCAGCTTACAGACCTTAAAAGTGCAGCCGAGTTACCTGAAGAAACAGTTGCACCTGTGGAGAGCAGCGTCCACCTGTGCCAAGACTTCCAGCCTCTCCTCCTGGCTATGGAACAGCCACTTGTCTAGCCCTGCCCCCACAATCATGTAAGCCGGTCGGCTACAATCATTATCTACTTATTCTAATTCTCTTATTGGATCCTGAATAATATACTGGGGATTTACAGTGGGCCCTTGACTTACAAATTCAATTCGATCTCGAGGGCTGGTTGTAACTCAAGTTGGTCAACTGAAGGCTCAGGCTCCTCTGCACGGCCTTCAGAGTTTCTCTCCTATATCATTTTAGGCCACATTTTCTTCCAGACACATCTCAGTGTCCTTAGACATTGGTCCAATATTTCTCAATTAATTACACACAGGAAAGGATATTGTTATGTTTTTTCCAGAACTCTTTTTTTTTTTTTTTTGAGACAGGGTCTCGCTTTGTAGTTCAAGCTGGCCCTGAGCTCACTACGTAGCCTAGGCAAGGCTCGAACTCAGCAATCCTCCTGTCTCTGCCTCCTGAGTGCTGGGATTACAGGCGTGAGTCACCACAACCGGCACTGTGGTATGCGGTATTGATTGTTGGTGGGCGTGAGTCTCCACACCCAGCATTATATGTGGTTATCGGGGATTGAACTCAGGACCTTGCGCTTGCGAGGCAGGCTCCGGAACCACTGAGCTAACCCTCCGGCCCTCCAGAACTCTTTAAGAGTTAAATCTGTCTCTGAGGCCATCTGGCAGCACAAGTGGCCAGCATTCAGGTCATAACTTAAGACTTTGGTCATAAATAGAACTAAAATTCCAGTCGTGACCGAATCTGTTCCTATGTCAGGCCAGTCGTAACTCCAAAGTCCACTGTAAATGGATGACAAGAGTGCTGAGTTTGTGCTTTTTCCTTGTGCTTTCATAAAAAACAAGATGTTGGGCATTCGCAGCTGATGTCAGGCGTATTCCTCTCAGTCTTGCTGACACATTCTATTGAGCCGCATTACGATTTAGATCTACAATGGTCCCCAAAGACTCATGTTTACAGAAGTGGGGGTTTGGGAAGATGTCACGATCATGGCACCATATTTAACGGTGGATTGATCAAAGTGCTGTTGGGCAATGGGTCTGGTGGGAAGGGGTGAGTCCCTGAGGCCATGACCAGGATTTTCCTGTAGCCTTCCCTGGATTTTCCCTTCTCTGTCTTCTGGCTGCCATCCCATGAGGAGCTTTCCTGTGCCCTCTCTTCCACCACCTTCTCTGCTTTGAGGCTGGCCATCTGGAGACCAAACCCTCTAACATCCTCGAGCCAAAAAATAACCTCTACTGTAAGTTCTGAGTGTTGGTTTTGAGTCTTAGTGATGGGAAAGTGACTGAGACTAGTATCTTCTTCCAGCATGGATCATTTTGATGTGGGTTAAGTCCACTCCCTGGTCATTTTGGCCAGAGGATAGACCACCATAGCAGTATGACCAGTGTTAGCCCGGGCTACCTCGCCCCCCTGAGGTAGCACAAACTGGAAACTGCAGATATAGTTTTAAGATTATAGAATTGGCCATGGCTTATGGCAGAAGCGTCAATTACAACATTTTATCATGCTTAGTTACACAAGCTGGAGAAAGCCCAACCTTCTCCAGAATTAAAGACACTGTGATTGATACTGTTTGGTTTTGGATGGCTGGATGATGATGAAAGAGAGCACTTGGAAGGCCGATGATAAAGATAAAGCCTGCATAGGAGATTGTAATTCTTTAGCCACACTATACAGTTTATATTTTCATCTGTCTCTGGATCTCTTGCTTACCATTGTATAGGCACAATATTTTTTTCACATCTCACGATTAACTCTGCCTTTTGAAATAGCTTCTGCCTAAAAATTGATTTTGCATGTCTCTGTATCCCTCCATTCATTTTATCACTTATTTTTATTTTTAAAAATTATCTCTATCAGTCAGGTGTGGTGGCACGTGCCTATAATTCTAGCACTCAGGGAGGCTGAGGCAGGAAGATGGTGAATTCAAATGAAATGTTGGGAAATTAGTAACTTTGCAAGACTGCATCTCAAGATAGAAAAGTAAAACTTGAATGGGGATGTAGTTTAGTGGAAAAGCTATTTGTTCGATCCCCAGTACTGTACCACAGAAAGCAAATGAAGTTCTCTGCTTTCATTTTGTCATTGTGCTTTCATAGTGACATTTAAATTTTTCTACTGTTTTTGTACTTCCAAAGTCAAGGATGTTTTTAAAACATTTTAAAGTCAGGTACAAACGCGGCAAATTTACCAAATTCTGAAGAATCAGGTGATTGTAAGGAACCAAAGTGGTAGGGAATTGGCTAATAGTGCCATCCGTTGCTGACGAGGAGAAGGAACTTTTATTCCTAGGACCATTCTGAGACTGTTGGCACTGCTGTGACTTCACATCCCCTTGAAATACCTTCTTTTGGTGAATGAGAAAGCCTTTAATAGTAATGGCTACTTTAGTCACTGAATCATCATGGGTGGGCCTTTGGGAAGACCAAGAGAGACCACACGGGGTGATCGCCAGGTGTCTCCACGGCCTTCACAATAGTCCCACAGCTATTGTCAAGTGACTTGTGGGCCACGAGTGAGAGCCGTGACCTGGAACATACATTCTTTGTTCTTGCTGGACTTGCTTCGATATTTTTTTCAAAGTTCTCTGGTCAGTTCTGATGTAGAGAATGGTGAAATTTACCAAATCAACCCAGGAGATAGTAAAACAAGGATGATTTATGATTGCCCCAAGATTCCCAATACTTGGGTGACAGGTTCAAGTCTCAACCTATCATCTGGTATCCTAGGCCACAAGATCTGCAAGTGGAAAGCCCTGAACACCCTGTACTTCCCATTCTTTTTGAAATTTTATTGTAAATCCTCAGTGTCTCATTGTCTGGCTCCTATCTGGATGTCTGGACAGGTCAGAATCTGAATTATTTACCTTTCATCAATGGAACAAAATACCTGACATATGCACTTTAAAGGAGAAAAGGTTTGTTTTGGTGCCAGCTTTCAGAGGACTCAGTTCTGGTCACCAGCTCGAGGGCAGAAACGATGTGGTGGAAGGATTTGGGGGAGGAAAGCTGGTCACCTAATGGCAGCTAGAAACAGAGGACAAGGGACAGAGCCCAAAGAGCTGTGACCTTCAAAGGCATATCCCACTTTCTTTGCGAGACCCAGACCCTAAAAGCCCTGCTATCTAAGAGATTAGTCAGTGGCTGTCACGCTCGGTCATCTCTGCAGCCCCATCTCTCAGCACCGTTGTGTTGGGTCACACCCTCCACTCATGAGTGCCCGGGAACGCTTCATAGTTACACTGTTACATAGTCCTCGGGCTACAGGCGAGATACAGCAAACTCTTCCCCTCTGTGACAGACCCACCTCTAGGACCTGCCCCGGGCTTGAGCAGGACTCTTGATTGCACAGACTGTCCCCTGGGGTTTGGTGTCCCAGACACATCAGAGATCCTGGGGCTGTGGTTAGGGGGATGCTGTGTCCCCTAACACTGATACTCTTCCAGTGGTTAAGACATAATCTTACAAATTCCAACTCAGGATGCATGAGATGACTTAAACTAACACATAATCTTAATATTAGAATATTTAAAGGAGGGCTTTATCATTACCAAACACCAAAGTGCTCTAAAAACAAAACAAACACCGTGGGAATATGTTAATGTGAATGGAGTTTGCAAAGTCCTGACAGAATAACTGGCTAAGTATTCCCCTTACAAATGCACCAATAGTTGATGTTCATTTAGCAAGGTGCTGTTGCTTTCTGGCACCTGCCTGCTGCTCGAAAGTCAGCTTTCACACATCCTCAAGACAGCTCTACACCTTCTCTTCATCTTTTGCTTTCCCCAGGACCCCACTCTTTCAATGCCAAGCAATGGGTATTTCCCCCAAGGTGCCCCATTTTCCTCACCCTCTCCTCATCTTTCCTCACTTAACGTACAGCATTTCTTCTCTGTCACCTCATTGTACTTGTCCTCTCTTTCACCTCAGTTTATCTTTTTATACTTTCAAACCACATTTTGAATTGCAACCAATGTTTTTAAGTGCGTTCCTTCTCACCAGGAATTTAAGAAAATCAAACTAGCACCAAAGCAGGCACAAAGAGCACAGAAATGAAGGGATCTGGCTGTATTAAATAGCATCTTATTGACAAAAGTAAGTGGAAGAACACGTTTGGATTGTGCCCCCTGGGGAGGGAAACTTTGTCTAAAACATGTAAATTTTATTCCAGGAAGAGGAGATAAAGTCAGCTCCCTGAGACCTCATAGCTTCTCACACTGAAACAAGCATTTGAAAAGAGAAGGTGAAAAAATAGAGAACAGGGAATAAGCAAGAGTCACATTATATGCAGGGAATATATCTGTAAGTGTTTCCCAAACTTTCAAATTCTTCAAGGGTTTATTTTGCTATTTTAAAAACCATAGAGATATCTACCTACTTAGAATTTACCATCGTTACCATTTTAAGTGCACAAGTCTGTGACATGAAGCCCATTTGACAGTGTTTCCAAAAAAAAAAAAAAAAAAAGGTTTCCAAAACCTTTCGCTCTATCCTACACTCAGTCCTTGGTGACTTCTTTTATATTTTATGTTTCTGCATTTGCCTATTATAAGCACCTCATAGAAGTAGAATCATAACATTTAACTTTTTAAGTCTGGCTTATTTCACTTAACATTAACCTTTTTAAGTTGTACTCACATTGGACTGTGAATTCCATTATTGCCCCACATTTTGTTTTTCCATTCATATTTGGACAGATATTGGGTTGTCTCTGATTTTTGGCTATTTTGAATACTGCTGCGAATGTATCATGTATTAAGACAAGTGACACATAATGTGATGTTTGATTATATCTTATGTGATGTCTGATTATGTCTTATTTGTGATGGAATAATCTCCTTTTTGTGGTTTACTGAGTTGAAGAATTTTGTATGACCTCTCCTCTTCCTGTCCAAATCCTTAAACTCACTTCTACCAAGACCACGCAAACAATTTCTGGTTGGTCTAGTTCCCACTGATTAATCTCTGCTCTAAATTTCTCTACCACATACAACTGAGGCCAAAGAACGTTCACATTCAAACAACTTCCCTTGCTGTGTCTGTCTGTCACGTCTCTAACACATTTTAAAATACACTTTTTATAGAAGTAAAACACACATTCGCAAAAGCGGACTGAACACAAAACTTCTTACAAAGGTAACCGTTCTCCTTGCTTTTGCCTTGATACCTCAGTTTACCTTTCCTCAAGTTTTCTATAAGGTGTATATTTTGATGTCTGGTTCCTTTTGCTCAGTATTATGCTTGTGATCATCATCCACATCATCGTGTGTGGAAGCAGCACCTTCACTCTTCCTACTGAGCATTTCCCGTAGTGTTTAGAGAGCTGCCAGCTAAATTCTGGTTCTATTATAAGAGTGACTATCAACCTTGCCCTACTTGGAAATAAAGGAGAGCTGGGCATAGATAAATTTTACTTCCTTTTTAATTTTTCCAAATATTATCCTCTGTAAGTTATAGGCCTGAACTTCCTGTCTTCATACATATATATCCTATAATTATCTAAGTCCTTTTACTTTTTTTTAACTAATAAAAAATTCTTTGATAGTGAAAATAAAATTCAATTAGAAATGGACTAGTGTACATTACTTGGAAAGAAACCTTCCTAGGGAATCTAGATTCAACGTTTTTTGGCCAAAAGGAAAAACAGCAAAAAGATGTTGACTGAAAATCAAATTAAAAAATGAAAGGCTAGTTCTGTGAATTTTAATTCTTAAGTTATGATCCGTGGTAACCTCATCTGGCAGGTAAACTTTACTCGATACTCAAAGAGAGAAAGTTTTCATATACTTCTCAGGTTCCTTTGTTCATTCCCCTTGTCATAACCCATAATTCAGTTATCACAATGCATCCTTAATTCATTACTTGAAACTTATACTTAATTCTCTAGACTTAAAATAACCTCATGTTTTCTTTTCTGTCAAGCAGATATCAATTTCACCAACGCTGTTTTCCATCAAGGGGTGAGGTCAACTAGGAAGAATGAGGTTAGACCTGTGTCTTCTTCAGTCTAATGGGGCGGGGGAAGAACTTGCCTTACTTTGCTTAAAAGAACCTTTTTTTTTCTTTTTATTAGGTCATTTTATTCTTCAATTTGGAAAAGTGAGGTTTATTGGAGCATAATTCCTGCACAGTAAGATCCGTCCTTTATAGGTGTGATGAGATTTGACACACTCGCCCAGGGCCAGTGGTTGCCATGGCAATCACAGCATGCGATATTCTCCTTCATCCTAAATTCATTTTCTAGAAATTCATTTAGAATTCTCTAGTCTGTCTTGCATCTACACTTTCTTACAAGTGTTAAATATGAAAAAGTTCTACTTACCGATTTTTTATTTATGGGTTGTGAGTTTTGTATTTTACCTAATAAATGCTACCTAACCCAGACTCACAAAGATTCTCTCCTGTGTTTTCTTCCAGAACTTTTAAACTTTCGAGTCTAGTGCTTAGGTCATGATCACTTTCCAATTAATTTTTGTGTATGATTTAATTTATTCATGGAGATACATTTTGTTGCACATGGATGCCAATCTGTTTCAGTAATATTGAAGAAAAGACTATTCTGGCACCATGGAATTCCCTTGATTTGTTTCTGACTTCTCTGTTGATCTTTATATATTTCAATGAAACACTTCTCTCTTGATTTCTATGGCTCCCTGATCACGTTTGTAAATAAGTCTTGAGAATATAATTCCTCTAATTTTGTTCTTTTTAAAAATCGCTTCAGCCACTGTAGTTCTTTTGATTTTTCTTAGACATTTTAGAATCAGCTCATTGAACTCTACTAAAAGGTTGCTGAGATTTTCATTGAATTCATATTTTCTAGATCAATCTGGAGAAAATGTATATGTCAAAAATATTGAGCCTTCCAATCCACAATTGCAACTAATCTTTCCTTTTAAGTATTTTATTTCCCTTATAATATTTAGGCTTTGACATGCAACTAGTACACATTTTTTATTAGATATACCTTTAATATATTTTGTCATGCAGTTTTTACATTAGCAATCATGTCCTCTCTGAATACAAAATTTTTTAATAATTTAATTTAATGATACATTAAGTATACACATCGCAATTACACTCCACATTGAGGATTTGTACCAGTTTATGACATAATTTAATTCTCATATTGCCCCTTCCCTATCCACCCTACAACTCCCTGCCCTTATATACACAAGCTTTGTTTCCTTTTTATTACCATCCATTTTTTCCCCTCATTATTTTCTCCTAAACCCCATTTCCCTTTGAATATTTTCTATTTTACAATATTGATCATGAATTCTAGAAGACATTTACAACTTCAGTTTCTCATACCAGAGAAAAGATATGGTATTTTCACATCTGAGACCTCTTTATTTCACTTATGAGTATGTCCTTAAGGTACATTCATTTGAGTATAATTGACTCAACCTCGTCGTTCTTTATGGCAAATACTCCATTATGTAAAAAAAAAAAAAAACCCACATCTTCTTTATCCAGTCTAGAGTTGATGTGCAACAGTTTTTAAAATACAAATAGTTTTATTTATTACTTTTCAATATGCCTTTTATTTATTTTTCTTGTCCTATTGCATTAACAAAGACTTCCTATATCTTACATTGGAGCAATGAAAATTGATTTATTTACCTTGTTTCAGATTTTAGAGGAAAAAATTATCCAGGATTTCACCATTAAACATGATATTAGCTATGATTTTTTTTTTCTTTGAGACAGGGTCTCGCTTTGTAGTTCAGGCTGGCCCTGAGCTCACTATGGAGCCCAGACAAGCCTCGAACTCAGAAATCCTCCTGTCTCTGCCTCCCAAGTGCTGGGATTACAGGCGTGAGCCACCACGTCCTGCACTGTGGTATGTGGTATTGATAGCTGGTGGGCGTGAGTCTCCACGCCCAACATTGTATGTGGTCGCCAGGGATCGAACTCAGGACCTTGCCCTTGCGAGGCAGGTGCTGGAACCCCTGAGCTAACCCTCCGGCCCAGCTATGAATTTTTCATAAATGCCTTTTATCTGGCTGAGGAATTCTAAACCTTTAATTCTTGGTTTCCTTAGAGTTTCCATCATTAATGGATGTTGAATTTTGTCAAGTGATATTTCCACATCTAGTGAGATGATCTTACGGTTTTATTGCTTTAGTTTCCCTAGAAGAGGTATTGATTGATTTTCAAATGTAGATGTATTGATGATTGATTCTCAATATTATAGTCCAAGGGCAAATGAAATTTCATCATGCTTCATTATTTTAACATTTAACTAGATTTCATTTTTGGTGTTTTGTAGATTTTTGTGTATCTATGTTAATGAGGGATACTGAATAGAAGTTTTATTTTCTTCTAATGTGTGGTTTTGGTATGAGGGTAATGCTAGCCTTATAAAATTACAAGCCTTTCTTCCCACTGTTTTTGTTTTGTTTTGGTTTGGTTTTGGTTTTGGGTTTTGTTTTTTTTTTTTTTAAGAATCAGTATGTTTACTTTCAAGTGTGCTAGATTCCCTCAGTGAAATATCTTGGCCAAGAGTTATATTTTGGGAAGGTTTTTAATTCTGAGTTTAATTCTGAAAGTAGAAATTGGGCTGTACAGTTTGAGTTAAACTTTATTCATTTGCATCTTTTTCAGAATATATTTCTTCTAAGTTGTCATAGTTGTTGTATAAAAATGTTCCTTATTATCTTTGAATGTCCCCTGGCTAAGAACAATGGCGGAGCTCTTTCAGCTTTACTGGGTGTTTTGGTGTCTGCCCCAAGGAAATGTGGCTCAAAGGTCACTCGCAAGCTGTGGGCCATGGGGTTCCCCACCCACATCTTGCCTCCATCATTACAAATGGTGAAAACTAGAACCTGCCTCAGTCCAAAAGCTCTGAAATCTAGAAACTTACCAATGCCATTTCCTTTTTCTGTACTGACTCCTCCCAATACCAATGTCACTGGAGAACTTTATCACTGTCCATTATATTTAGGTAGTGTTTAAAAAATACATTTTTTCTTTTGTGTACAGTTACTTATTTAAGTAGATTCGTAAGAGATGTTCAGATATTATTGCAAGTGGAAATTCCACTCTTTAACTTCTACTGCTAGTGTTCCCCAAATTATCAGTCCTGTCAGGTATGAATAAAAGCCTTTTATGAAGGGCCAAGATTGCAAAGGAAATCTTCCTCAGAGTCTACAAATGCGAGAAAAATCATTCCAACTTTGCCCCATCCTATAGGATTTTAAGTCAACTTGGAACTGTGATCACTGAGCAAAGATCTAGGGACCATTTACTGGTTGTAATTGGGCAGAAAGTTATTGCACTTTTGTTCTTCAAGTTTTCTTAAGATATGGTAAGGGGAATACTTTCAGTCAAATGAAAATTTATTTTTTATAAAAAAGTCCCTGTCCTGAAATTCTGCTTTTTTTCTTCTCTACTGAGCCAAGTTAGGAAACCTAAAAGGAGTTCTGGGTGTCCTTTTGATCACTTTTGGGCTCAGTAGAGATCCTATGTATCAGCAACTTGATTTTCCCTTCCTTACATTCTCCTAGTTCCCTTTACCTTTCAGGACACCAACAAGTTCCAGAATCTTACTCATGCTTAAATTCTAAGTATTTCCTAGATAAAACAGGTGGAGCTTAGAGGGTGATGAGTTGACAGAAGCCCTTTCTCTAGAGTAGGACAACCAACTATCTTTTAGATAAATGTCTGTTCTTTCTTCCTTCATCAATAATGAAATATCTATTCATGCAGTCATCCTGGTAGGCAAAGGAAAGTCAGTTGCCATAGTCTTTGTCCCAGGTGCATTTTGATTAGCCATATAAATGAAATGTCCTTGGTTTTGGGCCAGAGATCTGGACATTGTTGGAAATCAGGAGTGATAAGCTCCATCCGAGGTGTAGGCGAGAGTCTGACGGTGCCTATGTGACAGCAAGGTACTCAAAGGTGGAGGTGGGAGAGCTGGCCACTCGGCTTAGAATGTACACACCTGAACCTGCCTGATGTTTTCAGGAAAATGTAGGTTCAGAGTCTGAGGCATGAGATATGACAGGAGAGGTGTCTGCAGAGGATCACAGAGTACACAACTTTGAGGATTTTTTTTTGCATAATTAAAAGATTTGGATTTCATCATGCAGAATACATTAATCAGTGTGCTAATCAGGAGATTAGCAGGATAAATGCACATTTTAGGAAAATCCTTGTGTTCATTTCTACACGTTCCTGGTGCCTGTCTGGATTCTTTCCTGAGAAGTCAGACTGATGAGGACAGAAGGTGGGCGTGGCAGGGAGGAGACGTGATCTTCAGCACATCTGGTTTAAAATGAGCTGACAGTCATCTCTCGTGTGCTCCACTGAGCTTCTTTTCATGCCCAATACGGTCTGGGGATAGACCTGTGTGGTCGTGACTCGGGTGAGAAAGTACTTCCCTTTTCCAGAGATGATTTGGATCTCAAGAGAAAAATCGCGGCATCTGAATTCTAAGCAAAAGGTTATCGTAGGCCAGCCAAATTATGAAAAGCTTACTGTGTAATTGCTAGAATGAGAGCAAATCTGGGAAGAGAACCTGGAAATAAAATTAGGACATTTTACCAGATATTCCTACAGTTAAAAATAAAAAATAAAGGGGTGACTAGGAATTCAGTTGCTTTCTGGAAGCAGGATAAGAGACTCTGTTGTGTTCTTTGGAGACCTAAAAGAAGCAAAATAATGGAAAGTAAGGCCAGAGATTTAGCTCAGTGGTTCTAGTGCCTACCTGACAAGTGCAAGGTCCCTGGTTTGGTCCCCAGTAACCACATACCAGGTTTGGTGACTCACGCCCACCAGCAATCAGTATCACATTCCACAGTACTGCGTGTGGTAGCTCATGCTTGTCATCCCAGCACTTGGAGGCAGAGGCAGGAGGATTGCTGAGTTCCAGGCTTGCCTGGGCTATATAGTGAGCTCAGGGCCAGCCTGGACTACAAAGCGAGACCCTGTCTCCAAAATAAATACATAAAATAAAATAAAATGATGGAAAGTAGGGACCTGCATGTAAATGGTGCAGGAGAAATGTGTTTCTCTACAAGCCTGGATTTTCTTCGAATGCAAGGTCTTAGAAAGAATTAGGGCAACTTCTAAAACCATGGACACAGTCAGGCGTGCATTCTTGAGCTGAGTCTGCACATTACTGGCACTCGGGTGAGGCTTACAGAGTAATAACATTTGTCATGTGGCTGTGCCCAGTTGAACTATTGGGCCCAAATTAACTGTAACATTTTAGTTAATTAAATTGAGTCCTCGCACTCCCTAGCTGTCTTCTCACTCTCTAGAAGCATCCAAATATTTGGCTTTCTTTTGGGGACTCCTCCAGCAGTGGCACCACATGTGGGGTAAGGAGAAATGTGGAACCTAGAACACCTTCTTCCAGTTCCTAGAGCAATGATTTCAGAGCTTATACTAGCATTTCTCAATGTGGTAATTACTTATGAGCCAATGAAAGTCAGGATTATTATTAATTAATATCTGAATAATGCTTAATGAAGAATCTTTACATCCACACTGTATCCATGGGTGAGGAGAGAAGTTCTGTGTACGTCATCAAGAATGTGTTCAACTGGCTTTAACTCAGTGTCATGAGATGAGGTCTTTCAAACCGCCCTTCAAGGAAACTGAACGTGGTGTGACTATCTTGCTGCAGACAGACACATGTTGAGCATTTCGATGTGCCCTATGGATCTGGATGGAGGGTAGCTTTCGGGGGCAGTCTTCACTGAGTCTGTACGGACATAGTGCTTAGGAGGCCAAGGTCATAGGTTTGCTCCCTGTAGGGGTCACTTTGCTTCTCTCTGATCCATGCCTCAGACTTGGCCCTTCCTACCAGCTGCCTTATAAATACACTGAATCACTTGAGGGACAGGGTGAGGACAAATGAAGGGAGCAGGGCAAATCTCTCATCACTACCAGAGCAACAGCTGAAAACACATTCTTGACTAACAGAGGAGACTCTCGGGAGGAGAAGCTTATAACGTAGGATATCACCTCATACAGTAAACCCAAATAAAGTCATTTTTTTGCTTGCATATCTTCGCCTGAAGTCATGGACCGAAGTGGAGCTGGTAGGTTGACATTTTGCCTGCCATAGCTCCTAGACAGAGCACAACACAGGCAGCATTCACTCGGAATTCAGTGAATTTCTATAAAAGATAGTGTCGCCAACAAGCACATAGGGCCTCCCCCATATGACCTACCATGATTGTTTAGACTTGGAAATAGGGGCACCTATCTCTTAATGCCCTGTCTACTAGTAATATTGACATCCACACGCACAAAGAAAGGTGGTATGTTTTAATTCCAGGCTGAGATTCAGGCCCGTGCTCCTCACTGAAGCATCGCTGACAGAAAGTCTGGCCTGGGATCTCCAGCTATACAAATAAATACTGGAGCAAGGCC
>PVIC010038529.1:0-17544 GCA_004025085.1 Thryonomys swinderianus
TGATACTCTCTCAAAGATTTCCTGGGAGAGATGAACAAGATGAGATCAGAGAAGTCATGATATAGACTTCATGAAATTTAGACTTTGTTTGAAGGACCAGAAGCATTTCAACTGCAAATCTGTGAAAGCTGGGGATGAAATGCAAGGTACACACCCCAGGACAATCCAGACTAAGTGAAACAATAACAGTGACATCATCACAACCCTCAGTGTTCATTACCATGGTATATCCCAAGGTATAGGAAAGACCAGTCACTGGTTACATATAAGCCCTCTCTGTTCTACTCAGGATGAATAGTGAGATTTTTAAATGTGAAATTCACATTTAAAAACTAAACTACCACCAATCTTCAGTAATTAATTTCATTTAGTAACGCATAATTTATAAATTATCCTAATGCACAAAGATCTTCTACTATATCTAGGCAATGGGAGCCATCAGAGGACTTTAAATGGAGAAGTGGTACACTGGAGTCATACATTTTGGAAAAACTTGTGCAGAAAGTGGAATGGATGGGGCAAAATGACAAGGACACTGTTCAGGGGACCTTAAGAGTCATCAGTTTTCATAGCTAACAAAGACAAAAAAAAGACCATGTGCCCAATTACCACATTCCCAGAAAAATTTGTTAAAAAACAATTTATCTCTCATGCTATATGTGCTACTTAAAAACTACTCCTGGAGTATTTTCTTTTCTGAAAGTCACTTCTCAGAGACAGTGCATATCTACCTCTTTCTACCAATTGTCTCTCTTCGCTAGTTCTCTTTTCTTTGACCACTGATAACCCTCTCCTTGGAATAACTCATAGCTTTAATACCATCAGCTGCTGGCAGTGTGAAATTTTCCTCTTTCCCTAGAAAATCACAGTGATAAAACCCAGGTCAGATTAATGAAAGGTCTAAACTAACATGGAACTGAGTAATGCAAGGAAAGACGAAGAGATGTTAAGTTCATGAATTTGGCATAACTCATGTATTACCAGTAGAATCTGTTTTTCTGGTTACATGACTAACATTCTAGAATGTGGTGGGCCCTCAACAAATATATGCAGAATAAATATTAAAAATTGAGAAACAAAACACAGAGCAGTGTGGGGATGAGCCACAATAGGTCAATAATGATTTCTGTTTTAAGACTATTCCTAGTGTAGCTGTTAACTCAAAATATGAAGTCACCCGTGGAACTACCTAGCACAACTGCTACTTACTCTTCATATCTGTACCCACAGCAGTCATGTATAATTAGTCACTACAAGTTTTCACTGCTGAACCTGGACACATCATCAGAAGCCTTCAGAAGACCGTGGTCCAGAAAATCATTAACAATCAATGAGAGTGTGCAAAATAAATGAGACCCAGTCCCCTCTTCTCAGATTTATCAATATGTTGAATGAGCTTGGAAGCAATCAAGTAGCAACTCAAACAGAAAGAAATAAAGCCTGTGTTTTAGTAGTACTCTTCCTCTAATAATGCTTCTTGGGACTCTATCCTAATAAAGGGAAACTGGAGCATGTGAGGTCAACTTGTCCCTAGGTTGAAGAGGAACAGTACCAAAGGTCCTGTGTGGGCGGAGGAAAAAGGACAAGAATGGAGCAAGTGGTTCACCTTCTGCAAAGTGCTTACACTGAGAGAAAAAGAATAAAGTTTGTTTAAATAAACTATGCAAGAATGATTCCTACCTAGATAATTCCAGTATAAGTCATCTGAGGTAAATGTGCGCTACAAAAACCACAGCTGACTGGAAAGCAAGAACTGGAACATCTAATTACACTCTCACAATGAATTCATCAATTAATCAGAGATATCAGCCTTGATTTACCTATTCATAAACAAGGGCTCACAATAACTTCCAATAATGATAGTGATTATGTATTGAATATTCACTATGTACTGTATAATGTTCCAGCATTTGGCACATATCACCAAAGCAGTCAGGAATATATTTCCCTTGAAACAAGGAAGTTTTAAGGCACTTTTCCCCTTATGTTATTTGTATTACTACCCTCTTCTGACACATGTATCCAACCAAAGCTCACTGAGGTTAAGGAACCCCTGTTCACATCATGTGTGAAATAAAAAAATGGAAAGGAACCTATCTGTCTTGTTCCAAAACCAATCATAATAACTGATACATTTTATATATATATACATACATACATATATATACACATATACACACACACACATATATATATGAACTGATGAATGTCATTTTTCAATTGCAACTAGGAAGTTGGACTAAGACAGACTTTAGAAAAGAGTACAATCCCCATGTATCATGGTGACACTTCCATTTAGGAGCATCCCACCGACAAGGTTCTGAGAATGAACTCAGTTCAACAAGCTCACCTGTTTAATGACTACCAGGGTCCTGCTGTGTGCTCACTGACACCATATAAAGAACTTTATGAGGTCTTTATTGACCTGTTAATGTCAGTCTCAGTACTAATGGCCTAGTACATTATCCACTATGGAACTGTGGAACCCCATATCCGGTGGCAATCACCATGACTAACTGAGAAACACAGTTAACCTGGGAAGGCTGCCATCATATAAATGAGGAAGTTTTGCTGGTTAATCTTCTCAAGGCCACAACACAGAGCCAACCCTGTGCTAGGGAACTAACTTGTTCCCTTTTTAAAGAAGTAGACAATCCCCTTTGCATATGAAATTACTGGATGATTTCCCATTGCTTCAGGCAAGAATCAGGCCATTTGAGAATGTGCTTTCTCAACATTTGGCACTTCAAACCTATGGGAAGGAAAAAACCTGGCGAAATTATTTGGAAGGATGAAAGATATGAGCACCGTTATGAGTCCCCGTCCAGTGGTAAATAACGAAGCCTTTATTGGGTGAATGTAATTAGAGACAGATTTCCGGGCAGCTTGGATACAGCTGTTCCCATTTCCTCCTGGCTTCAGAGTATTGCTGGATCATTCTGTGGCCGATGGAAACTGAGACAATCAGTTCCACCTCAGGGCACCCAGCTGACCTTCACTGGGATGACAGTCCTGCCTCAGGTGGCTGCTTGAAATTCCACACTGAATTCCCTGGAATTCAAAGGCACCTTGAAATCTGTACTGTCAGTACCACACCTATCAGGCTTTGTCTGGGTGTTGTGTGTTTTAGGAAACCCTTGGGAAAATATTCCTACAGTCAGTCCAGCACCTCTGTGTCACTGCCAGCTAATGGTTTTTGCTTCTCCTAGAGATCAGAAAAAAGCAAATGACAGCATCCTTTGTCTATTTTTGTGAAGGAAAATGTGCCAAGCCCTCTCCATAGTGTTAAGAGGGAAACTTTCTGACCAGGCAGACAAATAGGAAATCTCACCTGTAGGAGGAATGTAAAAAAATTAAACTTACAGGATGAGAGTATAGAGAATTACCAGACAGTAGGGCACCAAAGGGTACTGGAGAACTGTTTAAAGACTGGATAATCTACAGCAAAGCACAAGCACAAGCTTCAAACCAACCTCTTAGTAACAAGAAAGTCCCATAAATTTCTGACCTGACACTCAGATCAGAAAATCCCAACATGTCAGAAAACTCTAACAGAGTTGAAAACAATGCATGTAGTATTGTACATGTTAGGGAAAGAAGGAAAAAGAAACTTCTAATGCCAGTCTTCACCTCTTGGTAGGCTGCTATTTCAGTGCTCTTATCATCAGCAATAATCAAGTGGTCTCTGGCCAGGAGAAGGGAGGTGGGAACAAATAGGGAGGAAGCTAAAGCAATCTGCCTCCACCCTGGTTTATGACTGACACAGGACAGGGCCTACTATCTGGACATACCCCATTCCTCTCAGCACTTAACACAGTCCCACCCCTTAAAGTTATTCTTCAAACATTTTCAGGGTTGGACTGATGTACCAAGAGTCTATTTCTCTGCTTGGAACTGAACAGGATAATGTGATCTTATTAAAGCTCTAAATGTAGCTTTGACTTTGTTTTCAACTCATTTACAAACAGGAAAACTTCTCATTCTACATAATAGTCATAAACTTAATGAAACTAAAATATCATTGTAGGACAGGAATCCAGGCAAAAGTCCCTGCACATCTATTTCAAAAGGTTACTCAATCAACTTTGCAGTCAATGATGGTCAAACTCAAAATTCAAAACGACATTATATTTAAATAAAATCCAGATTCCTTACTATTATTGCATAATAAGCTCAAATTTAGCAGCTTACAATAAGCTATTATCACACAATTTTGGTGGTGAGTTACCTAGAAGTGGTTATCTGGGTAGTCCAGATTGCTCACATGGCTGCAAGGCAAGCTGTTAGCTGAGGTGTCAGTGATTTAAAGGTTTTCCCTGGGCCTGAAGGATCCATGGCCAGGCTTTCTCCTGGGGCTGCTTATAGGATGTTGCACTGTTACTCGATGTTGATCAAGTAACCTTTTCTACACACACAATATTTTAATAGTTCCAAGAACACCCTGAATCTTTGCTTCCTCAATTCCTTTTTATCTCTTATTTCCTATGCTCCGAATGCTCATCAACCCTTTACATCCATGAATCCATCTCAACATTTCAAATACCATCTTATCTGACAGGTCTTCCCAAACTACCCACTCCAAGGAATCTCTGTGCTTAATACCGCATTATTCTTTCTTTCATAGCCCATCTATACTTATATCCATTATGCAATATGTACATGAACTACAATAAGCATCATGAATGAAAACACACTCTCATGGTAAACACTTGCTCTACAGATGAAAAAGCACAATCAAAAGCTCTTCCCATTCACTATCTTGTTTTCTAACCACCCTGACCCACATCTACAAGGTGGATCAGCAGATATTTTCACAAGCACAATGATCAGCCTCTTATTGCTGGGGCAAAATATGAGAAACACATAGCTTAAAGAAGGAAACAGTTCAGGCCAGGGATTTAGCTGAGCGGTTCTGGCATCTTCCTTGCAAGCTCAAGATCCCAAATTCAATCCCTAGTAACCACATACCACAATGCCAGACATGGTGACTCACACCTGGAAATCCCAGCACTTGTGAGCCAGAGGCAGGAAGATTGCTTTATCATATTCTCTCTTCACAGCTTTCAAAGTCAACATCATTCAAGGATATCAAGATCCTGACTTCTCTGGGCTCCTAGTTCCACAGCCTTCAGGCAAGGCGGGCTACAGGCCATATCTAGCCAGCTCTCTCCTATGACTCCTGTTTGCTCTACCCTTCAACAATCAGCCTGAATTTGAGTTATATAAGAATTTCACATTGCTAGTTACTTGCTGTTATGTGGCTGTTTTTTTTTTTTTTCTTTTGAGACAGGGTCTCACTTTGTAGTTCAGGTTAGCTCTGAGCTCACTATGTAGTCCAGGCAAGCCTCGAACTCAGCAATCCTCTTGCCTCTGCTTCCCGAGTACTGGGATTACAGGTGTGAGCCACCACACCCGGATTTTTTTTTAATTGAATTCTTTATTGGTACAATTTATATACATCTCACGATCACACATAACATTGGGGAATTTGTACCAATATATGACACAGTCAATTCTCATTTTTACCCATATCCCCACTTACCCACACCTCCCCACCCCCTATATGTGTGGCTTCTTAATCTCTGATGGTTTTGTCATCATTTGAACCTCCCTGGATATGGTTTTCAAATGCTAAAATTTTCAAAATTTACCTTTCTTCAGTTGGATTCAGTTAAAGCATAATTCCTGTTTGGGTACAATGACATATACAGAAATACTTGATTGCATAATGTATACTCCTACAAGGGCAGATACAATCCATCAGTAGGCCTAGGTTCTAACCCCAGCTTAAAATGTAACCTCAGTTCCCTGATCTGAACAGTAATAGCACAGGCTTAGATGCTCTCAAAAGCCTTCCTGAGTTCTATGTAGGTATAATGACAATATCAAGGCACATGTGGCTTTTCCTAGTAGTTCATCGCTGAACCTTCAGATAGTGCTGAAAGCAAATGTTAGTGCCCCGAGCAAGATGCATCCAATTCAAAGCCTCAGTTCCTCTCTGCGCATGTTCTCCCTTGATCCAGAGAGCTCCTCGACCTATCTGGAAATTCATTCTGCTTCTTTCCTTGAACATATATTGGAATCAGATTCCATATGTGGTTCTTTACCCTGAGACGCATAGTTTCCTCCAGGGGCCTTGGAAAAAAAACACATTTTCCAAGATTTCCCTCATTCATTAGTACAGCTCAATCTTCAGATCTACTGGGACACAAATTCTGTCACATTCAGAGGAGGCTGACAGGTTTTTCTATTAAATGCCTTGATGTTTCTTAGGCCAGAAAAAAAAAGAGGAATATAAGTAAGATATATAAGCCATTTTAACCTGAAGGACGAAATATCGACAATTTTGGTCCTTTTAACTCATTACTGGAAGGCATTTTAAGTATACTCTTCAGAACTACATTTTCAATTCTCTTTACTTTCATGATCAACAAAGCAAAACTTGTACATTTTAGCACTAAGAACTACAACTGAAGCCACATTCGGAGTTTATTATATATCTATTAAATGAAAGAGCAAATAGTAAAATAATACATAGGAGGTATGTTCTACATATATATATATATATATATATATATATATATATATATATATGAATTTTCTCCTTTGCCTATGTTAAGGATTCAATGAGTCATAATAAGAGTCTGTATTAGCAAGTGAAGTAAAAAAATATCTCTTCTTTAGTATATGGACTGCTGAAGTACACATGACAAAAATATCACTCTGGTGGTTTTTAACGTAAAAGTAGTATTGAAATCACAGAGACTTTTTAACGCTTTACATTCCCATGCACATATGTGCACACATGCACATACATGTATACACGCATACACACCAAGTCTCCACAAAAATTTTCTAGCTAATAACTCTCATGATCTAGTCAACCACTTCTTTCACCACCAAACAGTGACTGACAAAGAAAAATACAGCAATTTTCCTCCTGCCTTAAGTATCTCAGGAAACTGTGTGAGTGAGTGCGATAGGAGGCTGGGCTTCCTTGGTCTGAGCCCAGTTTCTCTAAATTCTGTTAAAACAACTTGTGTCAAAAATATTAAATCCTCACTGATATTTTTCTATAGAAAAACCCCGAGATGTAGCTCAGAGTCTGTGGTTAAAGAAGCTCACTTATGCATTTCTATCAGAGGTTTTTAAACTAAGAGGATTTCTTCAAACCCTCTCGTGAGGGTCTGTCCATTGTGCAATGTATCAAGGGAGAGAAAATGTGCCAGAATTATCTACTCTTCAGTACCAGTCCCTCTGTTTCCTACTGCACACATTTTAGATGTAGAAACATCTGTTTAAATTTACTATTAATTATTTAACTTTTCCTTTGGGGCCATTCATTGTTATTAATATGCCTTCAAAACAGGTTAAAGTTACACAAGCAAATGAACAACTCAAAGCAGGAGGAAATAGCTTTTGCAAGATTTCCTCATTATTATAGCTCTTGCAAATATTATCAATAAAATGATGATTTAAAAGTCTGGTTAGAGAGGGCTCCAATAAGAACAGCTAAAAGATGAGAGAAACCCACTCTACTCACATTTGATTGTAAAGAGAAAAGAAAAAAATATATATATATATGGTATTTAACAACTAACACAAGGGTTCCTTTTTCTAGCAGGTAGCATTACTATCTTCTACCTCATTTTACTGCCTAATATTCAGATTCTTTGGTGAGATAGCCAGACTCTCTCTACACTTACTCCATCTGAGAGAAGAGCTTAAATGTTAACTCATCAAAATGGGTCTAGAAGAAGGAAGTATAGGGATAGGTGACACAATAAAGACACTACAAAGTAAGACATGGATAAACAACTCACTTGAATTGTTTTTATTAAGACAGCCTCAATCATTTCACATCAAAACTTGCTTGATCCAGACACAACAGAAAACAATTCAGAAATCCTATAAATATTTATGACTTCTATTACACAAAGACTAAGAAAATGTCTACAGGACTCTTCCCAGCTTGAACTGGAATAAAATCCCCAAAACCTACCCCTTCTTGGCCAACTCACTATTTGTTCTAGAATATCTCACTGGTGTGGGCTTTCTACAGGCTCTAAATTTCAACATCTTCCCTAAACGCTGCTGTTTAGGTCTTACTAGAGCAGGGCTCAATAGCCAATGGGTCAGCCTGGAGCTTGGTTCATAGTCACAGCCAAGGTTATGGAAATCAGGCCTGGATTTCCAATCCAGGGCTGAAGAAACAACAGCTTTCCCATGTCTGAGGTCATTGGTTCCTCAACCAGACCACACATCTGTGAGTAGCTGGAAAATGCTAACAGACTTCTTTTGCTTCTCCAAGGCAGTTACAGGTGCAGAATATTTGACATAGGTTCTTCTTCCCTTCCCATGGGCATTCAGCACTAATGGCTTCTAGATGTTTCCAAAAACGATAAAAACAAACATTTTGTTTCCATTACCATGCTCTCCCCCCGCAAAAAAGAACAAAATATTCACAGATAGAGTTGATTCCAAACACTAGGGCTCTTCTGCTTCTTAAACAAAAATAAACTACAGCCAAAGCTGGGGAAAGCTGTGTCACCAACCAGGGAGTGAATAATATTTCTACTTTAAGTCTTCCAGAAACCCTGAAAGCCCTTTTCCCTGCAGACACTACATTGCAAATGACATCACAGATGGGCTTCAGTATGTTACTTGCCCTGAAAACAAAAAAGTTTGAATTTCTCAAAATACAGTGTACCCCTGAGTAGACAAAGATCAGGTCTTTGTACTTTTAAGCACATTGTCTCGGTGCCAAGAAAGGACAGTGAGGCATTCTCGATGACTGTTTGCAAAGTACATGGTTAAACTGTTTTGTGCATGTAGTTAAAACCAGGCAATGAGGCCATGGAAAAAATCCTCACAAAATGGCCTTTATATGTACTTGTTCCTTGTTGGTACAAGCATTTATCTTTAAAGGATGTGCTCATCTGTTCCAGTCACTAACATTTATACCTATTCAAGCCACAGTTAACTCTTATTGAAAATTTTGTTTTCATGGTTATTGTGGAACTTAATCATGTTTATGGATAAAACCAGTTTAGACATCTCAGTCAGGCATATCTTGTAGAACAGTCTACATCATTGTGGAGAGACCACAAAATATCTTCCAGACAAATGCTTTCCAGAATGTGTCACCAAAGAAATGTGAATTCAGTGTTCCATGGTTAAAAGGGAAGGAGGGGAAAATTCTGAACTATTCTTTCTATCCTCAAGATACATTTATGGGAACACAGACTTTTGTGTGTAGGTATAAATATAGATGATATAGGTATAGACATTGATATAGATATGCACTATAACCAAATAATACTGTGAATGTTTAAAGACTTACTACACTAACGGAGGCACTGCAATAAATTCCCCATAAAATACTGCTTGCGTTAAGTATACCTATCTTATTCTGTTTGTCACTTTCTGAAGCAGTTCTGAAAGTTCCCTTCCATGTCTTTTAGTATATGTGCTGCCGAAGCGAGCACCCCTTCCATGTCTTTTTATGGCAGTCTCAATGACCTAAACTGATTCAAAATATTTATGACCATTTCTTTGGAACACATGTATAACATATCTTAATTCTGTTCATTTCCCTTTCCTTCCATCACTTCATTTCCTTCCCATTTACAAAGTATCTAAGAAGAAAACTTTTGGAAGCATTAAGTATCAGGAAGAGTTTTACAATTAGTTAAAGGGAGAGAAGAGAAAGACTTGGGGATTAAGTGAACCATAAAGGGGATTTATGATGATTTTACTCAGTTTATGGTATTTTTAATTAAACATTTTTAAATTTTATTAGTACATGTTTATAGAACATAAAGTTTATATTTACCTTAGGAGTAGATGTACCTTAGATGTGTACATAATATATCTTCATTATTTTTTATTCTCCTTCTGCTCCCACAGTCCTCTATCCCTCCATCTCTAGATTCCCTTCCCCATTTCCACTATTTTGTTATTATTACTTTTAAGTTATAGTTTGTGACATGTTTATATTTAGTGTATTTGTATATATGCACAACATATTTTAAATCATTTTATTTTAGTCAAGGTTAAGGATTAGTCATTACTTTTTAAAAATTACTCTTTCAAAGACCCTACAATGAATATTCCTATTCAAAGTATGCTATATAAAAATTATTGGGTACTGAGACACAGAATAGAAGCCCGGATGTATACGGGTGAACTCTATAGTGAATTTTCTATTTTTTAGGATAAATTGAGTGAATTCTCATTTCTTATTTCTAAGCCACTCTTCAGACAACTCCTAAAAAAATTTTAAGACTGAATCCCTAATTGATCTCATGTATTGACTATTTCTCCATCTTTTTCTGGAATATCCAGAGGCCTAGAATCCTTTTCTTAATTACCAGGAAGAAAAATTGACGATCGAAAGCTCTTTTTGGGATACAGAAATATGGAATTCAGTCATCTTTTTGTTTAATATGCTCCACTTTAAAAACAGATGGAGCCAGTTGTGTTGGTTCATGCCTATAATCCCAGCACTCAGGAGGCAGAGGCAGGATGATTGCTGTGAGTTCAAGGCTTGCCTGGGCTACATAATGAGCTCAGGGCCAGCCTGAACTACAAAGTGAGACGCCTTCTCCCCCCTCCCCCCAAAAAAAAGATAGAGATCTGTTATTTGTAAAAAGTAAAAATAAATGGATAGATAGTAAAACAAGTATTTATTTAAAGCTTCTGTCTTCTGATTTCTAGTTCCCCAACAGACTATGTTGCTTGTCCTCCTTTCCTCTCCCCCACTTAATGTCCTCTAAATTTAATGATGTCAAGTTCACTCCCATTTAAGTCTTTCTTCACTCAGTAGCTGGAGAAATTGTCATTCGTATGCAAACTGGTCTTAGGCAAGGAACATTACTCTTTAATCTCCTAATTTTAATTGGTACGCCATCATGCAGACTGGGGCTGCTAATGGCCTAGATTGTAGATTAAGACCAACAGACCTGAACTGTGGTATGCCATTAGTTACAAATAAAAAGAGGGAAAACACTGAACAATGATAAAAGGGGCCATTCCAAACCGGAGAGAAGACGATTCTTCCTCATCGTCTCCAAGGTTCATGACCCTATTTCAACGTCCATTTGTAACAGGATTCGGATTAATGCTTTTTGCTTGCTCAGATAATTTCAGAACAGTTGGTAAATTGAAATGATTTGCTGTGTATATACCAGTGTTATTGGCTGGCCCAGGAAATGTTGCTGAACGATTTGCTCACAAATGACACTGTTTCAACTGATAGAGCTGTTCCTTTCACTAGAAAGCAAGTATTTTAGAAGAAAAGAATCTTTATTTAAGAACAGTGTATTTCTTTTCATTGGAATTAACTATCAGTATTACTTCTAGTGTCTTCTCAACTTCTATTCAGGTAAGAGTCTAACACATATTAATCTTCTGAAGATTAAAGTTTTTCACCATGAAGAAAGTGAGTGTTTCAATGAGAAAAGATATCTATGTTAGATACAAAGGAGAGGGATAACATATATCTATATCTATATCAATATAGTTTTAGATATAGATATGTTATATATATAACATATAGATATAGATGTCTATATATCTATATATGTTAGATATAGATATATATGTTATATATAACATATATAGATATATAGATTGATAGATGATAAATAGATAACAGAAGTACAGATAGAGATCTGTGAAACAGTAGTATAATTAACGGATAGGTCTACTCCTTTCTCAGAGGGAACAAAGAACCACTGTTAAGAACAAGAGAGCAAACACGAAGAAAGGAAGTTTCCGTTGGTCTGGAAAGAAAATATGAAAATGTATTATGCCTGTTGTGAGTTGAATTATGTCTCCAAAAAAATACATTGAAGTCCTACCCCAGCTGCCTATAAATGTGACCTTGTTTAGAAATAAGGTCTTTGTAGATCATCAAAGTTTGATACAGTCATTTAAATGAGCCCTATTCTGATGGCATGTGTCCTTATTAAAAGGGGAAAGTTGAAAACAAAGTCACACAGAAGAAAGATGGTGCAAAGATACCGAGGTAGAGAATGGTCACATGATTAGTGACATCCCTACTAGCTAAGGAACCCCAAGGGTGACTAAGAGCTACAACTGATGAAGAAAGATTCCCCAGATCTATCACAGGCACCACAGCTTGGCTGACCCTTAATCTCTGTCTTCTAGTCCTTAGAACTATGAGACAATAAATTTCTATTGTTTAAGCCACCCAATTCGTAGTACTCTGTTACAGCAGCCTTCGCAGATAAGTCCAGTGTCTGTGGGATTCTGTACACACTTCCCCACTGTCATTATTGTAACATGCTTGTATCACCTCCATTTTTTTTTTTTTTTGAAACAGGGTCTTGCTTTGTAGTTCAGGCTGGCACTGAGTTCACCAGGTAGCCCAGGCAAGCCTTGAACTCAGCAATCCTCCTGCCTCTGCCTCCTGAGTACTGGGATTACAGGCATGAGCCACCACACCCAGCACTGTGGGATGTGGTACTGATTGCTGGTGGATGTGAATCACCATGCCAGGTTTTGTTGTATGTGGTTACTGGAGATCAAACCAGGGACCTTGTGCTTGCCAGGCAGGCACTGGAACCACTGAACTAAATCTCCAGCCCTATTGCCTCCTCTTCTAAGAAGTTTGATTTTACAGAAGGTCATATAGAAATTTTTAAAAAGAGTAGCTAATAGTTCCTGAGGTCTTCCATAAACCATATACTTTAATCTTGAAACAACCCTGAAGGTATATATTATCTCTCTTGTCCAAAGGGGAAAACTAGAGTTCTGATACATTGACTATCTCTCCCCAGGAAGCATAGCTAGAAGTTAATAGAACTAGGATTTGAGCCAATGCCAAGCCTGCTACTCCATGAACCATTCACACCCTCATAGTGCCTTTAATAATTATTTGGGGTGAGTAAAACAAGGGAAAATAGCTAATAGAATTAATGAAGTTTCTTGCAAATAACAGCCACACTTTAAAGCCCTTTTGCCACAGATGAGGAAGGGCTGTGGAGAACTGGTGAGGAGGGGGACAAGAGAGGGACATCCCATCCTCCCGGGCTGGACAAATGTCAGGGAGGAAGACTTCGCCTTTTACAACAACCACCTTGATACCCTTTACCCAATTCCAGAGATCCTGCTTACCAATAAAAAGGAGGGTATTTTTGTAGAGATTAGCCCTGATCACAGCCCAGGGCCCATTCTGGGCTGGCACCACAAATAGTGCAGGACACCCAGAAACATCTTTTACCATGCAAAGCAACTGAAGTTGTGCAGGAAGTAAACAAGCAGCATGAAGAAAATAGGGCCCAGAGACACAGAAGAGAAAAGCTTCCTGCTCTGGCAGGGAATGGCCTGTTGCTCTGAGCATATACACAGCAGGAACCACTAAAATAGAAAGTCTTTCCAATTCTTCTTCTCTTTTGGGCACAATGGAGTCAGCATTTGCCCTGGAAGTCTGTTGAGATCATTTGTTGTTTTTCTGCTTTACTTTTTGTCTGGTAGTGGGAATACTTACAAACCTCGTGCCTCTGAAACACTCTCAAAAATGATGAAGAGCAAGCACAACAAAAGCAATTAACATTTCACATAAATAAATAATAGTCATTTCTTAGATGACAACAGCCATCACATAGTTCATGACTGTTACATATATGTTAGGCTTTAAAGTAAGCACTTTGCCTGCATCAGGTTAACTGATCCTCTAGTTGATCCAGTAAAGCAGCTGTTACAAGTTGTGACACAGAGAAACTGAGGCTTGAGATCAAACAGCTGGAGAACAACTGAGACAAGATACAATCTTTGGTTTATTTTATTTCAAAATCTGCATTCACACATACAACCCAGGAATAAAGAGAAGGTCTATGGATGGAGAGATGCAGATAAAGGCATGGGATGAATCAGGCCTGTGCAGGAGAGAAGAGAGGTAGAAAACTCTGTGATGTTACCTCAGAATGGCTATTTCTAAAATGCCAGTAATCAAAATTCTCCTCCCAGTAGGTCAGATTAGTCTCTCCATCATTATACCTGGTTCATCACCAGCAAGAACAAAGGGAAAACATGATCAGTAAAAAACATATGTTGACTTTTGCCTAAAATCACCCCTTACCAACTTCTGTAGGGTAAATGTAATATAACAATCCCCACTTCCCTTCCTTGGAAAGAGGAAGAATGGAACAATGAGTCATTTCCCATCCACTTTGTGCACGGTTGTGCCAGTGGTAAATCTTTGTATGTCACCACAGATAAATAACACTACCCTCAAACCTCAGCCTGGGTACAACAATCTACCCATCGATTAATGAGCCAACAGTGTTTGCTAGAATTTCAACCACACAGCCAACTCTGTATTAGGTGCCATAATGAATACACAAGATGCCAGGATCTTCCTTCTAAAATGCACATTCAATTATGCCCTGATGTTGTAGACATGACTAAGTGTCCACCAAAATCATCAATAATAATACACTTGTAGCCAGATTTTAGCTTCTTACCCAGATGGCAATTAAATGTGGTTAGAAGAGTGCAGTGTTTTTTTAAGAAGAACAAGTAGTGGGCCAGGGATTTAGCTCAGTGGTTCTGGCATCTGCCTTTTATGTGCAAGGTCCTTCCATCCCCGGTAAACACATACCACAATGCCAGGCGTGGTGACTCATGCCCACCAACAATCAGTACCACATACCACAGTGCCAAGGATGGTGGCTCACACTTGTAATCCAAGCACTCAGAAGGCAGAGGCAGGGGAATTGCTTAGTTCCAGGCTCACCTGGGCTACATATTAAGCTCAGGACCAGCCTGACCTACAAAGTAAGACCCTGTCTCAAACAAACAAACAAAAAAAAAGTAGCAGTGTCATGTCATACTTGTGTAGAGGACATCAAACAACAGAAACATTTTCCCCCTGTCTCTTTTCATTTCCACTTGTTTGGAAACCAGAATCCAGTAGGGACACTACACTGAGCATGTAGAAGACAATGCCCAAGGTTAAAGAAGAAATGACTCATAAAGAGTCCACATCCTAAATGGTCACACAGAATAAGCTGCCCACCTGGTGTGTAAAAGAGAACAATCAATATATATACAATTTAAGTCATTATTCTCAGGGATTAATTTGGAATGTAATTTTGGATATTCCTAAGTAACATATTTGTCCATCTCTGAAACCTTTTCTAGCTTTTTAATGCCAAAGAAATAAAGTAAATATTGCTCGGCATGGCACGGGCAACCCTTCACTGTCCAGCCACACCTTGCTTTTCCAGTTGCTCCATTCTGCACCCCAGTCCTCTTCTTAGTAGGAAACTCAGGAAGTTCTTGCTCTACACACTCAACAGAGTTGTGGTAGTTTCAAAAACATATTCAGTTGGTACCAACTCAAAAGGCAGGTTAAGACCTTATAAGAACCAATCTTTTTTATATAAAATCTGTCTCTTTCAGTGAGTAAAAGGAAACATAATTTCAAGATTATGAGTCTTTTCCTCTAAATGGAAGGAAAATAAAAATAAACCTGAACTGAATACAATGGGAAATAATTTTGCAGACATTTGAACAAAGGGAGTTTTAAAATTAATAACATATTTTAAGAGCATTGTAAAGTTCACAGCAAAATTAAATGAAAAGTTCAAGATTTCCCTTGTATCCTATGCCTACACTATTAACATCCCACTCTATATATTTGGATAAATATATTTGAATCTACAGTGATGCATCATTATTACTCGAGGTCTACATTAAGGTCCACTCTTTTTATTTCTACTGGGGATTGAACTTGGGACCTTGCTCTTGCAGGGCAGGCACTTGAACCACTGAGCAAAATCCCCAGCCCTAAGGTTCACTCTTGATGTTATACACACAGGTTTTGACTAAAGTATAACAGCATGCATCCTTCATGATAATATCACACATTATCATGTCACCTACCCAATAATCTATTATGTGCTCCAAATATTCATCCCTCTCTACCTCTACCCTCTGATAAGGACTGGTCCTTTCTACCATCTCCATAGTTTGCTTTGTTTTTTGTTTTGTTTTATTTTGTCTTCATTTTCCAAAATATATATCATTGGAATCATATAGTATGTAATATGGAGCCCTTTAGAGTCACTTCTTAGACTAATCTGTACCACTTTCATGTCTTTTCATGATTTGATAGCTTAAGGCTTTTAGTGCTAAATAATTAACTAGATGCACTGGTGTTTATTCATATATGTACTAAAAAGTATCTTGGTTGCTTTACTTTGGTAATTAAATCAAAGCTACTGTAAATAGTTCTGTGTAGATTTTTCGCACAGTCATAATATTTCAACACCTTTTAGTAAATACCAAGAAGCAAAATAGCTAGAAAAATATATTGAGTAGATTTGGTTTTGTGAGAAACTGATGAACTATCTTTCAAAAATTGGCTGAACCATTTTTCATTCTCAAGTATCCTGAATAAAAGTTCTTGTTCCACATTCTCACCAGCATTTGATGTTGTCAATGCTTTGGGTTCTGGAAAGTCCAATAGATATGCAGAGGTATCTTGTTATTTAAATTTGCATTTTCATAATGATATACAGCATGGAGCATCTTTTCATATTTTGTTAATCATCTGTACTTTTTTTTCGTGAGATATCCACTCAGGACTTTTGTCTATTTTTTAATAAAATTGTTCATTTTCTTATTGTTGAGTTTCAAGAATTAGTGTTTATTAGTGAGAGAAAGAAAGGAAGAAAATCACCTACAAAGGGAAGCCAATTAGAATCACAGACTTTCAACACAAACACCCAGTGCAAGGAGAGCATGGAGGGAAGTATTTCAAGCATTGCAGGAAAACAACCTCCAACCTAGACTGTTGTATCCTGCAAAACTATCTTTCAGAATAGACGGGGAAATAAGATATTTCCATGACAAAGAACACCTGAAAAAGTTCACAAACATGAAACCTACACTCCAAAACATCCTAAAGAACATCTTGGAAAAAAACACAGAAAATTCCAAACCCATGAGACCCAGGAGAGCAAATTCATTGGGACAAACAAGAAACTAAATAGAAAAGGGGAAAAGCAAAGAGGAAAAGAACCAAGAACAGGGAAACATGGCAGCTCTGAATATGTCCATATCAGTCATAACCATTAATGTCAATGGCCTCAATGGGCCAATTAAAAGACACAGACTAGCAGATTGGATCAAGAAGCAAGATCCTACAATCTGCTGCATACAGGAAACATACCTAATTCAGAAGGAAACCCATAGACTGAAAACAAAAGGCTGGAAAACAGGGCCGAAGGATTAGCTCAGTGGTTCCGGCAGCTGCCTCGCAAGCACAAGGTCCTCAGTTCAATCCCCTGTAACCACATACAATGCTGGGCGTGGAGACTCATGCCCACCAGCCATCAATGCCACATACCACAGTGCCGGGCGTGGTGGCTCACGCCTGTCATCCCAGCACGCCGGAGGCAGAGACAGGAGGATTGCTGAGTTCGCGGTGGCTTGCCTGGGCTACATAGTGAGCTCAGGGCCAGCCTGAACTACAAAGCAAGACCCTGTCTCAAAAAAAAAAAAAAAAAA
>PVIC010038530.1:0-17572 GCA_004025085.1 Thryonomys swinderianus
TCTCTCTCTCTCTGGTACTTTGGTACTGAGGATTGAAGCCACACTGAGTTACATCCCCAGATCCTCATCCCTTTTTGTTTTTTGACAAGATCTCACTAAATCACCTGGGATGAACTTGAACTTGTGGCTCCCCTTCCACAACCTTTTAGAGTGCTAGAGTTTTGCGTGTGTCTTACTCTTTCCTGAAGTTCTGAATGATACCCTTGAGCATCCAGGATTCTGCCTTGGCTTGGGGCTTAGTGTGCCTTGTGCATCACCTCTGCAGCCAAATGCTACGGACTCTGCCTGTGTTTGTTACTATCATTGTTTCTGTGTCACCGCCAATCCAGGGCAGCGCCCTCTTGGGAGACCAGTGCACACACAGCCCCTGGTCGCGGCTGTGACTTTCCTAAACAGATGCTAAATGACTCCTCTCCACGGAGCCCCCAGAAGTCAACTGTCTTTTAATAACTGTCTAATACTTAGCACTCCCAGGGGCCCCACTGAAGCATCACAAGCCATTAGACCAGAGGCTGCGGCCAAGAATTAATTGAGCAGCTGTCAGGGAAGAGCCTCACATTGGGGAAGGAACAGTGGTCGGTGGTGAGCCGGGAGGGGCATCAATCAGGGAGCAGAATTGGGGGATTCTGCACGTCTGTGTGTCTGAGCAGAGATGGACCTGTAGTCTTGGAGCCAGGGTGTATCCCAGCTCTCCCGCCTCCTCACTCCTTACTGGAAGCAGTCATGATTTGCAAGGCAACAATGCAAGCAGCCTCCCCTGTAGTGTTTTGTTTCCTCCTCTCATTCCCCAGCTTGCAATCAAGAAGAGGCTGTGAACATACACGAGGCCTGGTGGCTGCAATGGATGCCTCCCAATGCCTTCCAAAGCACCTGCCCCTTCAGCAGTCAGCCTCTCCTTTCCAGTCTACCTGGGGCACCTGGGCAACAGAAGTGAGGAGGCTGGCCTCAGGTGCAGACACCCTGGTCTGGCTTCCATCTCAGGGGAGCTTCAGAGTCTCTGGTGCTGGGCTGTGAGGATAGCTGCCCTGCCTTCAGGTCTCTCCCCAGCTGCCCCAGGTGTGCCTGGGGCCAGGGTTCCATGGGCTGCATTGCTGGGGCATGGGTAAAACAGGATAGGTGGAAACTCTAGTCTTCTAGGGAGAGGCCTGTATACCTCTGGTCACCTCCAGCTCCCCAGGCTCCACCCACATATCGTGCCCCTAGCACTGGCATGAGGGTATCCCAGTAATGAATGAGTCAGGTGTGTGTTTTTCCTTAAGAATCACCTAGTTCCACACTGACAGCTGGTCTGTTTTTGTGGGGTGCTGAGATTCTTTCACCTGTGCATGTCTGAGTGTGGGATTCTGGTGGACTTGGGTGGCCCCCAGGGCATGGGGCACTGGAGATGGGTACAGGAGGTCGGGTGAAATGACCACAGATGGGACACAGTCTGCTCATAGGGTGGGAGCAGCTGCCACATCGTGGGCCCCAGCAGGATGCCAGAGACCGACCAGATCCGGAGGGGGTGAGGGAGGATGGCAGTACAGGACAGGATGTCTGTGCGCTGGGGCACTTAGAGGATGAGCCCCACCCAGCCGCATTTGCCCACAGCCTTCCCCATCCCCACACCAGCCCTGAGTCCTTGGTGGCCCCTGCTGGACCCTGTGTCCATGTGCCCAGCTGGCCCTGCCAAGTCCTCCAGGAGGGGCAGAGAGCAGGGAAAGCTTTGTTCACTACCCTCCTGATGAGTAGAGATCCGCACAGGCCTCTGTGTCCCCATGCTGGAGGGGACATGGTGGACAAGTACCTTCCTCTCTTGGATGGAGAGATCACCAAGAGCAGGAATCCACCAGAGGTGGGATTCTTGTGGGGACACTGTGGGGAGGAGGGAGAGTAGAGGAGGGGAGGAGGCAAAGAGAAGGAGGAGAAGAAAGGGAAGGAGGGAAAAGGGAAGGAGGCAGAAAGAGGAGAGGGAGGAAGAGAAGAGGAAGTGGTGGAGGGGATGAGAAGGAGGAAGGGGAGGGAGGGTGAATCAAGGGAGAAGGAATGGGAGGAGGGAGCAGAAGGGGGAGAAGAAGACTGGGCAGAGGGTGGGGGCTAGGGCAAGAAGGGGTGCAGGCGGCGGGTCAGGGCGTGCAGCACCCTCGGGCAGGGGCTCGTCTGCTTCGTCTGCTGTCAGGTGCGGGCTTTTGTCTGTGCCCAAGCTCGCCTGTCAGCCCCGCCGTCAGAGGCCTAATCTTTTCTCTCTGCGGGCTGAAAGGGCCCAGCATCCCATCAGGCGACACAGGGCTGCCTATTCTCCTTCCCCACGGAACCCAATCACTGGACAGCGCCGCTATAATTCACTCCCAGCCCGCCCTTTGAAAAGGTGGGCCGCCTCGGAGCTGCTCCCCGGCCAGATAAATCACGTACTCGAAATTAACTTCCATTGAGAGGGAGGGCAGGAAGGAGGCTGATGGCCCGGCGCGGGCGGCACGGGTGACGGGTGTTGATAAATGTCAGAGCGGATAATTTGGGGGCTGTGATTAAGGTCTTATCTAGGTGGGAAGTAAGTGGAGAGGACTTGAGTCAGCTCCTGCCTGGGTCCATGTGCACCAACTCCAGAAGTTCCTCTTCTCCCTTCATTTTTGGGTGTATTTTAGTAGGAAAACTGAAAACGTCTTCATTGAAGTTGAATCCGGGGCGTCTTGTAAATGGTCAGACAGAGGCGGGTGGGCATAGATCTCTCTCCTGTGACAAAGTGCAGAAGGATAGAATCCAACACCTTCTTTGTTTCCACATTCCTGCTTGTAAGGAACATTACAAATCCAGTGGAATGTCCTGGGACTGAACTCCCAGCCTCTGAGTTTTGCTTCTGTGGTCACATATGTGATTTTGCTGCACTGAAAGTTTCCCTCCAATGAAGGACACCAAGTGCCCCTCCTGTTCTGTGTATAGACAGGACCAGAGGCGGCTTGCTCATAAACACTCACGGTGCGCCCAGAGGTGCCAACCTACTGCCTTCTTGTATAGGCCCAGCCTCAGGTTTATTTTTGCCACTGGAAGCTTTGGCAGCCTACAGTTGAGACAGACCCTGGACAATGTGTCTGTGGGGCCTGCTCCTGAGGCCCATTGGCCACGCCTCCCACATGCTGGCTAGCTAAAGGGGGAGTCACACATTTACGACCAGTTCATTTGAGACCTGCACCTCTGCACATAGACCTGCCTGGGTCCTGGGCCCTGTTGTGAGGTGAGTCAGGAGCTGGACTTTCACAATGGGCCGTGCTGAGAGGACCACCTGCCTACACATAACAAGGGCCCAGCACATAGACATGGGCTGAGCTGTCTTCGGGGCCCACTGTACCAGCCCTCGTCAGTGCTGTTGGGAAGGGAATGACATGGGGTACGTCGACACAGCTCCATACCCCAGATCCACCTGAGCCAACAGCGGCTCTCAGGCTCAGTTAGGTGCCTGAGGGAAGAAGGCACAGGGAAGCAGATAGGGAGGAGGGAGAGAGAAGAGCCCTGGGCATGGGGCAGGGTCTGCCAGGGAAGGTCTGTATCAGTAGCAGGGCTGATGGGACTCATTGAGGGGACTCTGAGCAGAGGAGCCATTCTGTGTGCTTTGAGCAGTAAAGCAGCATCCTTGGCTCACCCACCAGAGACCAACAGCCCTTCCGTAGTGGTGACAGCCAGAGATCTCCAGACACTGCTGGAGCTGGGGAGGCCTCTGGTGTCCCCACTCCTTGAGTTCTGTATTGTTTCTTGAGAATATTCCGTATTTTTTTTCTTTTTAAAAAACAGTATCAAAGGGCCAAACACTGGAGCTGTCTCTCTCTCTCTCTGTGGTTTGCCAATGTCATGTCAGACTATTTTTAACCCACTAGTAGCATGCAGAGGCACTCTGGGGACAATGCTGCTAAGTTTTAATGTACAGATTCACAGTAAACATTGGTTTGAGGTGCTGTGTTTTATCTACAAGCACACATGCTCACTCCTGCAGGAAGGATGATGGGCCCAACTGGTCCCCGGGGATCCACAAAAGTCCTAGAGGGAAGTGTTCTTGCAGAGATGCAGGTCTGGGGTGCTGGGGTGGTGAAGGGAGGCACTTTCCTTCCACACCAGCCACACCTCCACACTCCTGGATTGGCCCTGGCTTGGAACTTGGAGCCAGGTGCTGCCCCTCTCTGGCCTTCCCTGGTAACTGGATTTGCTGGTCTGGGTTGGGGTGCTTGCCTGGGATGGTGTAGGTCAGCCCCCAACCCCTGCCTGGTACCTTGGGGTGGAGGGGCTGTGAAAACTCTGTGGCCCCATTAGTATCCATCAGGGAGGGTGCGGGAAGCTTGGAAAATAGCAGGTAAAGCAAACAGTCCAGCTCCTAAGCAAACCCAGCAGGACGGGGAAGATGACAAATGATGGGATTGTGTCAGCCCCAGAGTGGATTGGACTAACGGCATGCTGGACTTTGCACTGTGAGGATCAATATTCCATCAGGCAGCAGTGCACTGGGCCCTGTGAATACCACTCGTGTGGACAAAGGAGAGGTCGGTGATAGTCTGTGCACATAGCCACAGCATTGGCCTTTCCTGTAAGCTAATGAAGCCTCTCCACCTGGGGGCTTGGTGGACTCCGAATCCTCCCAGTGACAGGAGCCAAGGGTGTACTGGCCCAGGAGCTGTGCCAGGCTGTGAGTCCACCACATGCCTCCTGATGGCTGCAAGTGTGTGTCTTGAAGGGCACTTGATCCCAGGCTCCAGACTGTCCCCAGCTGCTTCCTGGCTGCCTGCCTCTTCCCCCAGACCAGACTTCTGGGGGACGATCCACAGGGTCATGTGTTACCAGGGAAGTATTATGGCCTCCTGCCCTGTGCCACGCCTCAGGAGCTACCATGTGGCCTGCAGACTACTGAGTGTAGCGACAAGTGCTCAATCCAAGCTAGCATGAGGCCAAGGCCCCTCACCTGAGAGAGGTTGGGTGAGTCCTCCTGGGAGTTGAGAATGTCAAGGTTGCACTTGCCAAGGTTCCCACTGGCAACAAGGGCTATGGTCTGGTGGCTACCTGGGGACACTACTGGCAGTGGATCAGTCATCATGGCACCCTTGAGGACTTCCCCCCTGGCCTGGCGTGCTCCCTGGAGACACAGACATCTCTCCACCCATGAGAATCACAGCTAACATCATGTGGCCCATCTCCTTGGCTCTGTGCCCAGGCTCTGGCCAAGGGAAGCCAGCTCTTCCTGGCCACAAGACAGGCCCAGGATGGGAGAAGAGATCAGAGGCCACTCCTTACCATGCCCTTCTGGGTGTATCATCCCTTCGACTTCTGCCCTGGCTAGTGATTCTGCCTCAGGCTGTGGATCTCAGTGAGCCTCACCTCTGAGCTCACATCCAGCCCTGGTGACTAGCACTCTCTCTGACTAGCACATACCTGCTGGACTTGTCCACAGCCCAAGCCTAAACTCTCATTTCCATGACACTGAACGCCTGGGGGTAGACCAGCAGTCCCAGGCTGAAGTCTACCCTAAGAATGTAGAGAGTCTGTTTGAGTTCTGGGACCCGTAGTTGACCTCCCATAAACACTTGCCCTGAAGGTGGGGTGGGGGTAGCACATTGGCCTAGCTCCCTACCGTGTCTATCTGTGTGAAGGGTTGGGATGAGGCCTGGTTGGGGGACTGTTTTCTGTGGGGCAGACCCCCCTCCTTCATGCTTCTCTGTGCTAAGGTTTTTAGCTACGGCTTTTTCAGCTAACATCCTCTGGAGTAATTCATTCCTGGTTTTTGGTCTCCACACCGGGTTCTCAGAGCTGCCCCAGGCTGGCCCAGGTTCAAGGGCACTTTAAATACAAATATGGCAAGCAGGGGCCAGGCTCATCGGCCCAGCATTCCGGTGGTCATGGCCGCGGCCCTCTTTAGGAGGAGGAAATCGGATTAGACCGTGCAGAAATGGGGCCAATTGAAACCAGGGGTTCGAGGGTCTACTCAGCCGTGGCCAGAAGGCGGTGGCTGAGGAGTCGTCTGGGGAAGCAACCTCTTCCTGTCCCTCAGTTCCCTTGACCCAGGAAAGCTGGCAAGATCAGGTCCTGAAGGGCTGGAGGGCTGTAAGCAGAGGCTCTGACACTGTTTTCACCCAACCCGGCCACCAAGCAGCATGTGTGTTGCCTCTGTGCCCCAACCTTGTCCTGCGTGATTCGCTGTGAGGCCTAGACCAGGAAACAGTGTCAGCCCAGATATGAGGAGCCAGGGTTGAGGGCTAAGGGCTCCCTGTAAAGTTCAGGGCATTCACTTAGTGCAGGGACATGGTTATGTCTAGCTGATCAGTGGGGATGAGCTACAAGCCTGTCGTGGGCCTGAGCTCAGCGGCAGGGCTGTAGATGCAGCTGTGAGGAGGTTTAGTGCCCGGGGTCTGAGCTGGAGCACAGAGAAACAAACCCCCAGCACCTCCTAGTTCACAGTTGGAAAAGTGCATGTGAGAGCACACACACACACTAACGCTCATTTCCTCCTCACGTGCATGGCCGTGAGCATCCTGAGGCATGCTCAGGGCTCAGAGAGAGGCCAAGAATCATCTCCGAAGAAACCCAAGAGGAGCTATAGAGCTCTTGGATGCCTGGACACTCATGAGGGGGCTGTGTGTTCAGAGCTGATGGAGATGGGCTGGATCTGGAGTCAACCTGACCTCCACGTGGAGTGCAGACGCAGGTCCATGTACACAGCGCTCTGTGGGGTAGGGTGTGTGTATGCACCCTGGGTGTGTTGTACAGACGTGTGTGGGTTGCAGTGTGTGGACAGACAGCACAAGTCACCTGCAACAGTCCCCCACCCCCGCTTTCTTTGGCGGTTTTCTAAGGACAGCCTGGCTGAGGGGCAGCGTGCAGGGTCCCGGCTGAGGGGTGGGAAGGGAGCACATTCTGCCGGTGGGAGCATGTTCTGGCCTTTTGGGGCCACATCATGCCCCAACATCCTCCATGGTCCTCTGCTGCTCTCCTTGCTCCTCAGGCTGCCTTCATGCCCTGGCCCTTTGTGCTTGAGCTCTCTAGCCTGTGACTTCTGGCCCTGGCCCTTTGTGCTTGAGCTCTCTAGCCTGTGACTTCTGGCTGGACATTATCGACTCTGGGTCTGCATGGATGCCCCCTCCCTGGCAGGCCGCCCCACAACCCCTCTTGGCTGCAGGGCCTCTTCACCAGGCGCTGGGAAAGAGAGTGTCACCCGCCTCGAGGGCTGTGCGTGGAGTGGCGTGGCCCGGCCCCACACAGCGGTGGCTCTTTGTGCAGCCAGGCGGGTGACCCACCCGCAGGCCTGCCCTCTGGGTCCAGTTAATTACTTCCCTCCAGACCCCAGTGTGGAAAGTCATTTTCCTGAAAGGATGGGGAGCTCTCGGGGCCTGGCAGAGAGAGTGAGGCTGATGTGTTCAGTACAGTCTCCGTGGCCCCAAACACTGCCCTGAGCTAGGGTGTGCCTTTCAGGACTGGCATGGGGCAATGGTGTCTGTTCACCCTCTGACTTGGTCTGAGCACCCTTGGGTTGGCTGGCATGCAGGGAAGGTTCTGGACACCTGTCCTCAGGCCAATGGGCCGGCACACTGGGGCAGGAGAATGTGGGAATACAGCAGGAGGCCAGGGTTTGCACAGTGAGTCTGCGATGCATTCTTTCTTGTTGTGACAGTCCAGTGTCTGGAAGCAGGAGCAAGAACTAAGAAAGGCCTCCGCTCATCATACCGGGTCCTGTCATACTCACACCTGACACAGCTTATCTGTGGGCTCTGGGGAGAGGAGAGGGCTGGTTGGTAGCCCCTCAGAACCCCAAAGCCCCAAAAGCCCCTGCTGCACCCAGAAGCCATTTTTGGAGAGGACAGAGGGAAGGGAAGCCCCTTCCAGGTTGCAGCTGTGCTTCACCAAACAGAGGAGACTGGCAGTCCCCTCCAAAGGAGAAGGAGCAGAGTCCAGGGTGCTGTATCCTTGCTGGGGAGCAGACAGGGCCCTTGGTTCCACAGGTGGCCCTGGACATTTTGTGCTGAGAGGACAGGAGAATGAGAGGCCAGCCCAGCCACTGGCCTTTGTCACTGCAAAGCTGAAAATCCAAGCAATTAAGGGATGGACCCAATCTGTAGGATATCTTTGCACTGGCCTGTGTCATTTTGTTCCACGCATACTGTCCCTCCACCTTGGGTCCGATAGCCACCTGTCCCCAGGTCCTAGGAGGCCGGGGGATATGGCTGGTGGGTTTCAGCCTGCTTAGAGTTGCCACCTTGCTCAATTGGACCTCTAATTGCCACCCAGTGTGGGCAGAGAAAGAAAGTAGGGAGCCCATTAGACTCTATGCTCAAGGGCACCACACTGCCCAGGACTGGGCCAAGACCTGTGACACACAGGAGCATCAGGGGGCTGGGGCTTATTCACGAACCTGAGCGTCCTGTACAAAAAAAAAAGCCATTTCAGGTGCATACCAGATCATCTAATTTTAGGAAACCCCCAAGGATCAACCATCACCCCCTAAAAGCCAAGAAAGAGGAGTCTATAGCCTGCAAAGCCACTGACCCTCCACTGCTGCCCTCAGACCCTGCTGGCATCTCTGAGGCAGAGTGGGCAGTAGGCTAGGGGTGACCCCAGCCAGGTGGAGCCGGGTGGCCAGGAGGAGGAGTGTGAGGCGGCCCAGGAGAACCGTTAGAGACTGACTTCCCACTTCTGCAGAGAACTCTTTCTGTGTTTAGATTAGAAACAGGATATAATAAACTTGTTAACATGTCAGAATCTTGTGTTGGGACAACATAAGTGGGTGTTTTCTTCTCTGTTCTTTCTGTTGTGCAGAAAATGCTGCAATTAGTGCCCAGCTCTTGAGGTGGAGCCGGGAGGCAGGGAGGCTGGAGAATGGAGGGCAGCAGCCCAGAGGAGTCTACAGCTATATGTGGGCCCTCACTGAGTGGACTGGCCTGGGCACGATGCAGCTGCCCATGCCCTACTGGGGGGAATCCCTCAAGCCCATCTGGCAGCAAGGCCCAGTGTTTGCCCAGGAAAACAGCACTGGGGGAGGCAAGAGGCTGGTATGGCTTGCTTTTTAAAAGCAGCTTCTATGGCACAAACCTAAAGTACGGCACTGTATGCTCAGGAATGGGCTTGGGAAAGAGCAGGCTGATTCTGAGACAGTGCAGACAGAACAGTGTCCGTGGGGCCCCAGGTCCCACCTGGTACAGCCTGTGTCCAGGACACCCGCGAGTGTGCTACAGCCTGCAAGGCCCCGGCCTGGGCCAGGACTAGGAAGTGTGGGACAAAGGACAGCAGTGAAAAATGAACAGGCTTCTGAATGCCCAGAAACAGATGTGGGTCTGTGCCCACAAAGGGGCTGACGGGAGCTGCCGCAGCACCCCACAGACCTGTAGGGCTGTGGCCTTGGTGACCAGGCTGTGTGTTACCTGGCCTGGGTCCTCAGGGTGTCCAGGCAGGCCCCCTCCCAGCCAGCACCTGTCCCAAGGGGGCTGAGACCCCTGGAACGTGCGGCCTGAGTGGGACCTGTCGGGGAGGAGGGGCTGCAGCCATGTCAGTAACCTCGGTGATGTAGTGAGTGAAATATCATGAAAAATGAAAGCAAATCCTACTCTAATCTCCTTGAACAAAGGCCTTTCAGTTGGACCAGAGCACCGGGCTTGGGCGGTGGGTATCGCCAGATCTTTTATATTAAATGTGCACCCGGCAGAGTATGGATCTTATTAGGGGAACTGCACTGCACCTCGAGCCCCTTTCCTGTACTCAGTGCCTGGGGAGATCGGGCGGGTGAAGCTGTACCCCAGCCCCCCGCGGCCGGCCTGAGCACAGCCCCACCGGACTGCCAAGAGCCTCTGCATCCAGTGGCCTGTCCTGCCCAGCCTCTTCATGCAGAGCAGACACAACCAGAACAAACCTCTAGTGACCCCCCCCTAGTGGCTCCGGAGCTACCTTGGCCTTGCCCTCTGGGAGACAGGCCCCTTTGTGTAGTTGCTACAGCTGGGCTCCCCAAACACCCCATAGTGGTCTGTTGTGGAAATGCCATGGCTTGGTTAGATTTCTTACCCATCAGGCGCCTTTTGAGTTTTCTCCAGCCTGACTCGAGGTCTTTTTTAAAAGCTTTCCTGAGAGGCCCGTGAGCCACTTGAAGGTGACTGACCCGGCCCCCAGACCCCCTTGGCAGCTCTGAACAGTTGTGTGGAGGAGTTTAGGGTTTGGGGAGAATAAATAAAACTCAAGGGCCTGCAGGGAAAGAAAGGATCATTATATGAGTGGAAAAAGTACATATCTGACTCCACAAATACCAGGGTGTTGCCCTTCCTTAGCCTCCGCCCCCTGCATAAGGCACAGCCCTGGAGAGGAAATCAAATTTAGGGTTTCCCCTACTGGTCAGAATTTTTAATTTAATAAAGGGTGGGAGATGCTGTTGTATTTTATTTTATTTCTACTTTGAACAGGTTGAATCTTCCTGTAGGGGCCTAGGAAGGCAGCTGCTGGGAATGGAAACCAGCCCCAGCCTTGAAAATTTAAACCAGGACCAGAAAGCAGGGCTACAGGGTCCATCTGAAAGATGGCGGCAGGCGGGAAGACCCCTCAGAGAGCTAAAGCTTAGCGAGCACTGGGGGTCTTGCGCTCCAGGCAGTGGGGTGCAAAAAGCAGGAAGACTGCTTCCTGTAATCGTGTCCTGGAGAGGAGGAGATGTCCATTCATGGGGTCACGCGGTTTGCTGCTGAGGTTGAGACTCCGGGTAGTGACACTCAGAGTACACATGGGGGCTATGGTGTCACCCCTGGTGAACCAGAAGGGTTCTGGGGGAACCCCCTTTCCTTGCTACCTAGAGGCTGCGGCCACCCTCTGGCAGCCTGGTCCCAGAGCATGCGTGCTTTGTGGCCTTTACAGGTGGACCAGAGCCTACAGGTGCATATGGCAGCTTACTTGGATCGTGTCTCCAAGAGGTGGCCCCACAGTCCTAGGGGACTGCCTTCCACAGCACTTCTGCTGAGCAAACTGGGTCCACAAGGAGGCTGTTCACAAACTTGGCTGGATAGGGGCTTCCTGCAGGCCTTCCCAAGCCACTCTGTATCACAGAGGTATCTCTCCCTCTTAGGGTCCTTCCGTACAGGGTGGAGCTCCACTTCGTGGGCCTCTCTCAGGTGAGGCAATTGTGGCTGGGCCAGGGGAGGGTGGCCCAGACCATGTCCTCTGCCTAGGCAGCAGGAGCCAGGACTCTAGAGCAGCTAGAACAGGGAAAGCAGACCGGAAGATGTGACACCTCTACTTCTGTTTCCCTCTCAGCAGTGGGGGTACTGGTCTGGTGTTTACTCTTGGAAACTAAGTTCCAGCTATGGCGCCTCTCTCCACGGGAACAGCGTAAGGGCCAATGTCTTTGTCATAGTGAAGGAGCAGGGCCTCTGAGGCTCTCACCCTGGTGTAGCAGGCGCTCTGGTCCCCATCCCTCCCAGGCAGCCCTTCTCTCACAGGCAGGCTGGGGTGCCCAGACTGGGGGTGACCTCCTAGTATGTGATGCCCCAACATTCTAAGAACTTCTGCATGTGGGGATTCTGGGAACAAGCTGGCCCAACCTTGATGGGTCGTGGGGCACACTGGGCCCAGAAGGAGGTCTACTTTCCTCTGTGCTTTGTCTTGGGCCTGGCCAGGGGTCCTGAGCCCTGATGACCTGGACAGGTGACTCACTGTCCAGTAACTGGGATAGCCAGGGTGTTAGCTGCTGTGCCTTCTGGGCATGGTCGCTCAGGTGACATCAATGGTCCTGCCAGGCCCCAGGAAGGAGGGTGGGGTCAGGCTGGTCAGGCCCACATGCCACCCCTGGGACACCCTCTGAGCTGGTGGAACCCTGGTAGAGCATGAGTGTCATAGCCTCAAGGCTGATGTCATATGCTCCCCACTCACAGACCCATCCTCATCCCAGCTGGACAGATCCTCAGACAGAAAGAGCCGGAGAGAACTCTAGAACCCCAGGGGACCTTGGGGAGGTGGACTGGTTTGACCTTGGTTGTAGGAGTCACTCCCCAGCACTCAGGCCCACTGGCCTCTGCCCATGGTGCTGCTCCCAGGTCCTCTGGGTCTCTGGAGAAGCCTGCTAGGTCGACCAGAAGCCAGCACCTCTGCCAGGCTCCTCCTTCCCCCCTGCACTGATGTTTCTGCTGGCTAAGCATGGCCAGCCCACGGGTCCAGGCCTGAAGTCCCAGAGTTGGCTGGAGAGAAGACAGCCCTGGGATAGGCACCCTTGTGGCCCTCAGATGGGGCCACCCACATGTGACATGGGTGTGTGTTCCCTCAGGGACAGCTATGGGACCCATAGGTCACACTGGAGAAAGTAAGGCCCAGAGGCACAGTGACCTACTCCAGCCCTCAGCAGCTGCCCTGAGCTTCCAAGGGCAGACCGCGGGGCCGGACAGTTTCTCTGGAAATGCAGATGCAGTCGCTGGTGCAGCCACAAGTTTAGGAGGTGATTTGCACTCCCAACCAGCCTCCGTTGTGTCTTTGAGGGAAGAAAAGAACCCCACTCTCTCCAGAATGGGCTGCTGGCTGTCCGTCACACAGGTTGGGGCATTTGCAACGTGCCCTGTCTGCTCGAGGGGCACTGACCTGCTGTGCTGGCCCCTCAGAGCAGAGCACCGTGCAGGAGAGACGCAAAGCCAATGGAACTGGGTCCCCAGCAGCCCGACTCATTAAGGGCTTGGCTCCTTTGTGGGCCCCAGCTCCTAGCCCATTGCTGTCAGGGGCTGTTACAGCATAATGACAGGGGCATTAGAGGCCCGGGAGCAATTAACAGGCTGCTTAATTAGCACGAGGAATTAGCGCGCGAGGCTGATCTTCCTGCAAAGCCCTGCAAGCAGCCGTTATCTGATTATGCATTGATCGCTGGCGAACCTAGTCCCTAGGTAATCGTCTCCGTCCTGCAATCTGTGAATATACAACTGTTTAAATATTCCAAACTCAACTGTCTCAATAAACAGGGAGAAAGGGGCCATTGTGGGCTAGGGTCCTGCTGGCCCCCTTCCTGGCCTGGCTCCTCTGGTTGTAGAGGCGGCAGTGCTTCCCTGGTGCTTGCTGCCTGTGCGGCCGGCCTACTGGCCGGCTGGCCCAAAATGCCTGGGAAAATGTCAGCCAGCCAGTGCCGACCCCCATCCACTGGGCCAGACAGGAACAGACCCATTGTACAGGTGGACACAGTAAGGTCTGAGGGTCTCACAGCTGCATCCAGGCGGCCCCTTGGCCCCATGTTCAGGTGGTGTGTTCAGAAACTGGTCAGTCCAGCACTCATTGTGGCTTTGGAATCCCAGGGCGTGTACCCAAATTTGCCCACTGTGTCCCGTGGGACACCTCAGTCTCTGGGGATTGAGGCTGGGACCAGACCAGAGCCTGGAGGCCTGGGCTTCCTGGTGAGCCTGCCCAGCAGAGAAGAGGCCCTTTAGGACAGAAGAGGCACCAGGACTCAAGGCAGAGGAGCAGTGGGTTCCAGTGCCAGGCAGGGGAACAGAGGGGCACAAGAGAGGAAGGTGCAGGAATGTTCAAGAAAGGCCTTTGAGGGACATGTAGAAGGGGCACCGGTTACGGGTACTCTGAGGTCAAGCCCAGCACTCTTCCTTCTCTGGTGATCCCAAACCTGTGAGGATTGGGGGCTCTCTCACCCACCTACTCAGTAGCACCCAGACTGGGCCCATGAAGCCCCTGGTGCCCTGGAGTTTGACAGGATGGCAGACAGCCACTCGGTCCTGCGCAGGCTCGCTGGATCCCTTCCTCCTACCAGGCTCAGCCCCACCCATGGGAGCTGAAGGCTGGCAGTGGGAACACAGTTCCAATGCTAGTTTTAAAACGAAAAGGGGAAAGACCAAAGAAAAGGGAGAGAGAAAGAGACCCAGACAGCCTGTTGTTTTGCAAAACTCAAAATAGCTTTCAACACTGTGCTTTTTAAAGAGGAATCTTTGCACTCTTCCCGGTCCTCGCTTGACCTCCCTGGGTTCCTGGCAACAGAGCCCGTTATGACTTGGCCCTGAGCACCTCGAATGCAGAACAGGGTGCACACACTTCTCCAAATGCTGATATATGTTGGTTTCGTGAACTTTGCTTTTCTTGCTTGCTACATCTGATATCATCTTACCCAGACGATACCCTCTTGAGATAGGGCTCCCACCCTTGACGCTGTGGGTGCAGCCAGCAGCCCTCTTTCTGGGGCTCACACACCCGTGTGTCTGGGGAAAAAGGAAACTGGTTCCTGGAGCCACCCGGCCCCAGCTTCCCCAGTACTTGGGGAATCTTTATCGGGCTCCAGTGATTAGACTTGGTTTCTGGTTTCATTTTGGAAGCCCGGCTGCCAAGCAGATCCCTTCAGCCTGTAAAATGATCCAGTTGCACAGGCTACCATTTCCATGATGGAACAGTAGGCCGTGGGTCAGCAGACCACCCCGTCAGAGCGCCACTGCCGTCAGAGGTCACTCACATCACAGAGCAATGCTAGGAGGTCCAGGTGCGTGGAAAGGTCAGTGTCCCTTGAACCAGGACAGCACAGGGTGCAGTGCAGGGTGATGGGGCAGGGCAGCCACCGAGTTGCTGGGCTGGGTCTGGGATCAACTTTGGACCTGGCCTCTGGCTCCACAGCAACCACTGAGGAAGGGGCTGTTATCGTTCTTCCGACCTCAAAGGCCATTGAGTGCAAGTGCAGCCAGCCAGTCAGCCCCACAGCCATGATGAGAAGTTACCTCCCCCTTCTCTTTGAAAGAGACTTCTTCTGAGTGTTGGCCCCCGGAAGAGCAAGATCTCTATGTGGGTGATGGGACCATGGGAGCGAAAGAGCCCTTGGGAGGAAAGCAAGGAGCTGGCAGCTGACTGGGCAGCCAGGGCCTGGGGTTTGTCCCTTGGAACCTTGGCCTGGAAAACCTGGGGTCAGCAAGTTGGCTTTGACTTCCCATTGAGAGTGGACTTTCAAGTTAGACTTGAGAGTGCTCCATACCCCCTCCTGGCCGTGGTGTCCTGTCCATGCCCCAAAAAGTGAAAGCCATGATGTCAGGATCTTGGGAGTCCAGAGCCCTAGCACTCAGGTGGCTCTTGATTGGTGACATTTTCTCCCACAGAGGGTACTTGCAGGCCAAGGGCCGAGGGCTGAGGACTCTGCTCAGGAACCCAAGGAGCAGCTATCCCCAGTGTGGGGCAGCTAAAAGGGTGAGTCTAGAGAGGGTGAAAGCAGTATGTCTCAGGAGTTTTTAGGTTAAGTGTGGGGCATGTCAGGCAGGCATCGTGGGTGGTACATGCATGGGAGTGCACTGTTCTGCGCTTTGCCCGCTCCACAGTGTCTCTGACACAGCTCCCCTGTGTTCCTCAGCCCAGCCTGGTGAAGCGTCTGCAGCCTTTTCTGGCTCCACCCCAGCTCATAGGGAATAGGCCCACCAAGGCTTGGTCCCTGGTCATCGGATGCTGTAGCAGAGCCTCAGCCTCGCAGACCCTGTGACCACAAAGCTTCCTTTGGACACCTGTTCTTGCCTGCTGTGCTTGGCAATGTTTCCTGGGTCTCACAGCAACCACACTGCTGGAGCTTTGCTCTCTATGGCCCTCAGCCTTAATTCCTTCATCCTGGGAAGCAGGAAGGGCTGAGTGGGTGGCCACAGGGGTGGGGGCGTCTCCTTCTGCAGCTCAGGTGCTGATGGGACCCCCTGTCTCTGATGGTCTCTGTCTTCTGTCCTCTTCCCTCCTTCTCTCTCTGTAGTTGTGAATCACATATGTGTTCACACATATGTGACATGCATGTGTGTATACAGTTTATTCTACTCTATTATATATAACTTACCTAATATAATTATAGCATAGTTTTGGTAGTTTTCACCAGATAGCATATTCTTTTTTTTTGCTTTTGAGACAGGGTCTTGCTTTGTAGTTCAGGCTGGCCCTGAGCTCACTATGGTGCCCAGGCAAGCCGCTGCGAACTCAGCAATCCTCCTGTCTCTGCCTCCCGAGTGCTGGGATGACAGGCGTGAGCCACCACGTCCGGCATTGTGGTATGCGGTGTTGATTGTTGGTGGGCGTGTCTCCATGCCCAGTATTATATGTGGTTACCGGGGATCGAACTCAGGACCTTGCGCTTGCGAGGCAGGCGCCGGAACCACTGAGCTAACCCTCCGGCCCAGCATATTTTTATTTTATACAAAAATGAACCTTCTATATTGTAGGTGGGAATGTAAACTAGTAAAAATATTATGGAAGTCAGTATGGAGATTCCTCAAAAAAATTAAAACTACAAATTCCATCTGACCCAGCTAATTCCCTTTTAAGGACATTCTAGAAAGAGTTAAAGACAATCACATTACAGTGATATGTGCACCCTAAGCACAAGGCACAATAGGTGCGTTTTGAAAGCAGCCTAATGTCCGTCAGCAGATGAATGGATGTGGAAAATGTGGTGTTTACGGTATATGGAATGGAGTCTTCCCCTGCTAGGAAGATGAACTTGAGTCATTTGTAGGAAAATGGAGGCACCTTGAGACCATAATGTTAAGTGAAAAAAATTGGATACAGAAATTTAAATATTGCATACTTTCTCTTATATGAGCAACCCAAATTATAAATGAAGAGCCAAATACATGACAGATAATAGGAAGCAAGGAGTCAGAGCTTTTGCTCATGGGAAGAGGACCCAGAGATGGAAAGAGGGAGGAGAGGGTGAGAAAAGGACAAAGGGACGCTATGCCACTACCTAGTCCCACAAGGAATGAGCTCTGTATATGTTGCATGTGGGCACTAATGCAAAACAAAACCTGGAATAAAAAGAATAAATACATGTATGAGCAGAAGCCCCCCAATTCCATGGCACGGGGACTCGTGCCCCAGTCACAGCCACCAAGAATAAGGTTTAGTGACCCACTGGGCCCTCTAGCTGCTGGGCTCAGGGCTCAGGTCCACAGGTCTACAAATCTGAAGACAGATTTAGGGTGCTGTGACCTGTCCCCTGGGTCGGCCCACAGGATCCTGGCTGTGGCCCCACTGCCCAGGTCCCCAGGGTCCTCAGGTCTTGGGAGGGTCTTGGGAGGAGCTGATGAGGCTCTGCTCTCAGTGAGAGATTAGCAGAGGCCTCTGCCCCTGCGCTGTGCTGGCCTGGCTGGCCCTGGGCTGGTGAGAGACAGGGGCTCTGGAGCCTGTGGACACTGAGGCTCTCCCTGGACACCACAGAGGCTATCTGTACCCTCCACTAAGTCATACAACCCAGCTGGCACCCTTGTGGAGCTCAAACACCCCTGTGGCAATGGAAGTCGGGGTAGGGTGAGCCCCCGGTGCAGTCAGAGTGGGCACCTAATGGCTGAAGCCTGCAAGACACTGGGGGACCCAGGCACTGCCAGCACCTGGCTGCCCCTGTACCCACTTTCCTCTATAATTCTGGGGCTTTGGAAGAGCAAAGTTTCTCTGTATCCTGCCTCTCCTCTAGCCTGCACCTCATTGCCTTCTCATTAGGGACCTTTGTCTGTGGTTCCTTCATTCTCAAGAGCTGACTGGAGATGGATTTCACCTCTTTCTGTGGAGTGATGTTGTCTCTTCCATAAGTCATTTTTCCTTCCTTCTTTCTTTTTCTTTCTCTTTCTCTCCTCCTTCCTTCCTTCCTTCCTTCCTTCCTTCCTTCCTTCCTTCCTTCCTT
>PVIC010038531.1:0-17562 GCA_004025085.1 Thryonomys swinderianus
AAAAAAAAAAAAAAAAAAAAAAAAAAAAAAAATAGTTCTTATATACTAAGATGGTTGGAAGATGTCAAAAGAAGACTATTTTTATGACACATGACATGATAATATGTGATATTCAACTCTCAGTCCCCATATATGACATTTTATTGGAACACAGCTACATTCATTCATTCACCTATTGCTGATGGCCATTTTCACATTAAAATGCCAGAGTTGAGAGCTTGTGACCCAAAGCATGCAGTCTTTGAAGTGGTAAAGACTTACTTTACACAAAATATTCCCTAACCTAGATAAGGTTCATAACTGAGTCAACTTCACTGATAAATTCTTGTTTCTTAATTACTGAATTATTGAAAGAAAGTTTATACCATTTACACTAAAAGACCTTTTAAAGTAAGTTTTGCATAAGTGTATTTAAACACTTTGTTCATAGCCAGTATCTTTCACACAGGCACAGTAAAGAGGTTTTGGCTGAGAATCACAGCAAATTAAACTGAAAGCCACATTTTCTTGGTTTGTTTTTGCTTTTTGTTGTGCTTTTTTTTTCCTAATTTTTATTTTGTATTAGACCATGTTTGCAGTACATAATGGCTGCATCCTACAGAGGGAGTTAGTGCCTGTATATATCACCTCAATACTTTCTTCATTTCTCCCCATCCTGTTCCTCCCTTGAGCCAATTCTTTTTGTAAAATATGTCTTATATGCTTATTTTCTTACATGTCTAATTTTGTTCATTATTTATATCTTGGGTTTATCATATAAGTGAAACCATATGATATTGTGTGTCAGCTTGTGTGTCTGATTTATTTCACTTAATATTATGTCTCAAGGTACATTCATTTTTTTTTTACAAATAACTCATTTATCTTTCTTTATGGTACAGTAATACTCCATTGTATATAAATACCACATTTTCTTTATTCATTCATCTGCTCACAAATATACAAACTATATCCCAGACTTAGCTATTATGAAATGTGCTGCTGTAAACATGAGTGTGCCTCCATCACTGTAACATGATATAACTCATAATGGGTCACCCTGTCTCCCTCTTGAGGACTTGCCCTTTTCCCAATGTATACTGCCTGGACCTGCCCCACTCTGACTCTGGCAGATGTAAAGAATGATCTCTCTCACAGTGGGTTAAATAATGTCTTTCTTATCTTTATGGCAACCCAGAACCTCTGGATGGGACCTTATTTGGACATGTGGTCTTTATCAATGCAATTAGTTAATGACCTAGATATAAAGCCTGAAATATCCCATGTGCCCTAAGCCTATGAGTGGTGTCCTTAGAATAAGAGGGCACAGATATACAGAGAAGTACATAAAAACACTCAGACAGAGATTAAAGTGGTGCTACCACAAGCCAAGGGATGCCCAGACCTACCAAAAGCCAGGTACAGGCAAGGCAAGATCCTCTCATAGCAAATGTAGAAGGACTTCAACGCAGATGACACCTTTTATGAGCTCTTAGGCTCCATGACCAGAGAGAAGAAAGTCACAAACTGGTGCTGTTATTGCAGCTACAGAAAACTAATGTGTCTCTCACTTGCACATGATTGCCAACTTCCCAAGATACTTCACAGCTAGCTAGCCGACTTATACCTACTGAGATTTTTAGTGATCAGTCTCTAAATTACTGCTGCTCTTTTATTGAGGTAAAGTAAGACGCATCCCTCTTGTATCTATTAATAAATGCCAGGGACTCTGCCTGCTCCTTGCTAACTAATTTTTTTTTATCAGATGATCCTAAACAATTTTTGAAATGAATCCTTTTTGGGAGTCTCAGCCATTTGAGAGAAGGCTTATATCTCCCATAGTGATTCTTCCCACCCACTTCTATTGACCTTCATTTACTTCTAAGGTGCGTCTTGAGGGTAGTTGTGTTTCAGCTATGGAAATCCTGGCTGTAAGCTGCCATCAGAGCATTCTGCTAAAGTCATCGCACCAAGAGACAAACACTCAGAAAACTTCTGAACCAAGAAAAGTTTCTCTAACAAGTTGCATCATATGTTACTCATTTAGGACTATTGCAAAAGTGCCACTTTTCACCACTTTGTAAATGAAAAACACAAGAGTGTAACCTGTAATATCACAAGAAAAATTGCTCTTTTCTTATGTTCAGGCTCTGAGTTTTGAAATATGAACCCAGCAAGGGAATTTCAACTTAAATAGAAAGTGTTATGTTTTGTCCTTTATTGTGCTGATGGAGAAGCTGCTTTCAGAAACTTAACCCATACATACGTAGTAGTAGCATTTGTACACCAAATGCTACCGTGGGAATGCCAGTGAGACTAGCATGGCTACTGGCTGGTCATGTGACTTCAGGCAAATGAGTCTTAGTTTCTCTGAGACTAAGTTGCAGAATCTGTGAAAAAGGAATACTGATAATCTGAGCTCCTGTTGGGACTGGATCAATACAAGATGATATATATGAAGACATCTGTAAACAATAAAATATCAAGGTAATAGTTTTTCATTACTGTCACCTATATTATACACTCAATTTGTAAATCAAAGCATACCACATTTTTAAATGCTGGTTAATTAAAGATTGCTTCCTCCCGTGTTCATTAAAAATACTAAACAGACCTACAACACCCATGAAGAGTTTTATAACTCATCTCTAGAGTCATTTGCATTTACTATTTGGGTTGAATCAATATGTTATCTGTCAATTTTTCTTATTCTTTACTGTAGAATGAGAGCAGTCCTGTTATGACTGGCTCAGACAGTACTAAACTGATCGATATATCCGGTGATAACAGGCTGATTTGGAATACATATGACAAAAGCTTATCACTTCACTGCATACTCAGTCTGTCAAAATACTTCCCTAACAGTAATATGAAGATAGAACTTCCCTATCTTCCATTAGTTTAGTAGATGGTGACAAAAGGATTAGAAGGTTATTTGATAAGTCTACAGCTTGGTACTTTCCAATGAAACATATCATCTAGCTGTTATTTTCTTGTTGTTGTTTTGAGACAGGGTCTCGCTTTGTAGTTCAGACTGGCCCTGAGCTCACTATGTAGCCCAGGCAAGCCTCGAACTCAGCAATCCTCCTGCCTCTGCCTCCTGAGTGCAGGGATTATAGGTGTGAACCACCATGCCCAGCCTAGCTGTTATTTTTATTTTTCTAAAGCTGAAATAGAATGAATTGGTAGTCACATTCTAAAACTAGTCAATTCTGATTTTCCCATATTTATTAGTCTTAGCAATTGTGATACTGTTTCAAAAGGTGGACAGTCTTGGAGGGCTATGGTCAGGTGCGGAAATGGCTGGTGTCACTTTATAAGCAAAGTGGATCTGGGCTCAGCCACAATGGAGAAACATATGCTCAAAAATTTCGAGCTGGAAGAAACCTCACTAAGGAGTGAGTCTAATATCCACATGTGACAAGAGGCCTAGAAAGGGGAAAAATCACTGTCTCAATTTCAAAACTGGAGTGAAACCCACATATCAATGTACCTCATCCAAACCGTGGTTTACAGTGTTCCACAAGGTCTTACTTATGAGTATTTCCTTTCAGTCATCTTGTGAAAATCACAAAATTTATTTGCAGTGATATTTTCAGCTGTATCATTTTTAACAATGACAACTTATATTTGTATAACGTAAGAATTGATATTTTGCTACAGAATAAGTAATGTCTTGCCTTTTTTCAGCCAAGAAAATTGAAAGGATTTAAAATCAAAGAACACCAAGACAGACACACAAGAAAATGAATGTTCTGCTAGATTTAAAAACTGGAATGTTGAAATTGTTGACATTGTTCCAGGATACTGATGGCTAGAATTAGTTACAAAGAACCTTACAGAAGAATATATATGAGAGACAATGATACTTGGAGAAAAAGAAAGAAGTATAAGACTAAGCAATTGCATGGCCTTTAATACTCCAACATTGAGATTCTTTAATGTCAATGAGCAAATGGATTAGACAAAAAGAATGAAGGGTAGACATTCACAGGGAAATGGTGTGGAACAGCCACTGAACCTTGGGAAAGCTCACACAGGAAGATCTGATGCCTACAGAAGCGATAAGACACTTTCCTATAAGGGAGTGGACAATGGACTCGGGAGAGCTCAGAACTTCTGGCTGGAATTGATGAAGATGGTTGGCTGTGAAAGTTCTTAGGTCACCTAGAAAGTTGAGGATGCTGAAATCTCAAGTTCAGCAACACACCCTGGTTGCCATAGTACCCACACATTAAAGAAAAAGAGCAGGCTAGCTTTCGAGCCCTGTTCCATTTTCGTTCTACAAAGGCTCAGCTGCAAACAAACTGGCCTATCCTGAGAATATGCCTGGCAGTTTTCTCCTTTTCCTTTCTCCTAATCTCATTCTCTCTGCTTACCACTAATATGCAAACATATGAACTGCCCTCTAGATTCATAATTCCACCTAGTATTGAAGGGAAAATTCAAAATCAATCTCCTATTTATTTTCTATAAAATGTTCCCTAGTTACTCCCCTAGCTGGGATCTCACAGGTTTGTCTCCCTATTATGAGAATATTTTCAGCCTCTGTCCCTCAGGACACCTTTCCCAATCACTGAAATAAGGCAGTCTAAATTGAATCGTCTTCTATCATCTCTGACCTCTGTGTTACAGAGTGCTGGACTTGGTGTTTTATTGGGACCACTATCCTTTGCAGCTGCTCAGTGGATCCACTTCATAACCTGGAGTCAGTGGTGACAAACCTGCAGTGTACATGCTGCAGTGGACTGTCTGTACCACTGAAAGCTCTGAAAGATTCACCATCACTGCCTTAAGGAGACACTACAATCAGGCGGAAATATGAGAATGTGTAGTAATGAAAATGAGTTAGCATTCCATTGAAACTAAGGAATGGGAATAGTCAGTCTAAACGCGTACACAAAGGGAACCAGCAGGGAATGGACTGGCAGAAGGGCAGGCACAGAGCATTCCAGACCCTCCACACCTCCAGAATGAATGCTAAGTTGGGTAGGCTTTCTGGTACTCTGAGAGCTTCCGACATTCAGAGATGTCTCCACTCCCAAGTGGCAAAAATTGGGCCAATGATAGTCTTGGACTGAATAGAACTTTATTTCCATAAGAAATGGCAAAAAAAGAACTTGTGATGTACATTCAGTGACAAATGCTTTACGTGAGCGTCACAGAGCAGCTGGGCCATCTGTGCTCTGGAGGAGCTGCTCGGACCCACCTACAGCACCGCTGCAAAGACCCCAACATCCTCTTCCCTTCTCACACAGGCGACCTGAGCTCAGCCTTTACCTCATATGAAATGAGAATTAAGACGTGTCATGTACTGACTGGTACAAACCTTCAATGTTGAATGTGATCGTAATATATATATATAAAAGGTCCCAATAAAATCAATTTTTAATAATGAAGCTGGTTATGCCCTCAGTGCTCACTGCATAGAGCATAAAACTAAAGAGGCACAGTCACAAATGTGACTAATAATTTTTCATCTAGTGGTTGATAATACTAGCCACTAAAACAAGTTAGAAAAATTTCATATAATTTCCATTAAACTTTTCTAAGAGGCTCCTAGTTTTGAGGCCTTGATCATAGTCAAGAGCAACATGTAAAGCAAGTGGCACCTCAGGGTGACAATGGTGCACACACTGGTACCGTACTTTAAGAAACATCACCATAGGATTGAAATACCAGTCTTTTCACTTGTGTGCAATTATTTAGTTGGCAAACAGTACCAACAACAAATTCCACCAAAATGCCAAGCTATATACAAGATTTCTTAACATTTTTTATACTAAAGTAAGAATAAACAAAAACATCTGCAATGAAATCATGTATGAAGTTATATTTATTAACAAATTCCTTTGCTAATAAAGCACCATCTGCAAGACACCCTAGGTTTCCATTCCATTTGGATAGGCCTTTTACTGTTTCCGGATGCAGCTCCCAGAAAATTCTTCTCAACCCAACTGCAGAACATATTAGCCTTCTTTTGGCTGCCTGGAATGTTAACACATTTAGTAATACAAAGACTTTAAACTAAATGACATAACTGAACTGAAAAGGTAACCTTTGGCAATAAAGTCGGTTAGACTTCTACTATCCTTACACTTAATATAGAAATTTTAAGAAGCATGGAAATGCTTCAAAGATTAGAAAAAATTTCCCCACCATATACATCAAGTGTAGGCATTTAAACAAACATAGGCACATAAACATGCATGCATACCACATTTCAATACGTGTTTGTAATATCTCAATTCACAAGTCTAATCCTATTTGCTGATCTACATATTTTAGACTGTCTGTTCTATGGTCATTCAGCTTTCTCAGCTTCCTCCCACCTGTAGACATGTCAATCTCCTGTCTCCAGAGTTGGGAAGAGTTGAGAATGCTCAGGAAACTGTTGCAATTGCTCTATGAAACCTTTTTTAATAACTCAGAGTAGTGCTACCACTCAGCAAAGACAGTTACAGTGACTATGGATATAGAACCCAGTGCTCTTGGCGCCAGGAACTGGGGCTGGAATCTATTGCTAAGTGCTTTTGAAAAGCACATCAAGATTTAATAGGGTGAATTTTCAGACTTGGTCAGAGTTTTAGCCACATAAATTCCATTAGGTTCAAAGCTCTTAATGCTCTACCCTGTCTATATTTATTTCAATATTTGAATCTACATTCTTCTAAATTCTCTTTGGGATACTCTAACTTCTCATTTTCTTTCCTCCTATTTTTGGTTTTTACATCACCTGTGAATTCTGTATGTTCTCCTGAGTTTAACGCTGTAAGATTCTCTCTGCGCCTCTTTAAAATCCTTCCTTGAGACATGTATTTTAAAAAAGTTTCTTCACTGATCACCCATAATGACCTTCTTGCGCCCGACCCATTCTTTTCACACAAAGCTCTATCAAAGTCTATTTGCACCATCAGTAAAGGCTGCTCCTAGGATAATCATCTCCACAGCTGATGACAGCTCAGACTCTGTGTGAAGGCGCCCCTCCCACCAGTGTGCCAGAGCACCGAGGGAAAGCAAGAAGTCGGTTCTGAATCTGGGTCAGCCCGTTTGTGGCTGTGTGAGAGAGAGGATTACAAGGCAATGGATTTCACTGGGTCTGAGACCTGTCACTCCACAAACGAGGTAGGGAAACAAGATAGCACACTGCTGCATGGAGCAGTGCCATTTCCAGGCCAGTTCTGAACGATGCCAATACTATGCCAGGAATTAAAAAGCAGATGCCAGGGGGAAGAAAGGGATAAGCATGACATTCCAGTCTCCCATTACAGTCTTCTCTCAAAGGAGATTGTGTGTTTTTTAAAACATACAAACAAAAAGCAATATAAAGTCATCTACTAGAAATTAGGAGTAGGATTTCTCAATAACTATACAGTAGAGCACAGTAAGTAACAAGCAGACAGACTACAATTAAAGAAGTATAGCTGAAGTTGAATTCCACATCCATTTCTGTCTTTGTTTATGTTATTTGGTTAACACTGTGGCTTTGAAAATGTAATCGAGTAACCATTTTTGAAATCCTTTTGTTCGTTTATTGAATAGCTACTGCATGCCAGGCATTTGCTACGTACTTGGATTACGGAGAGGATGAGATAGTCCTTGCCCTCAAGGAGCGCACAATCTAGTAGGGGAGACAGACACAAAGGAGCATTTACAATACAGAGAAGTGAGTGTCAGGCAGGCCATGTGTAACAAGGTGCCGACGGAGCTCAGAGGAAGCACTCTATCATTAAGCGGGGAAGATCAGAGCAACTTTAGCAGAGGAGATGACCACTGAGCACACCTGAAGGAGACATAGGGTTCACTGGGATGACAGAGGAGGGCGGAGAAAGATTCTTAGCTGAGGAGACAGTGGGCAGCAAAGCAAGGAAGTGTGACAGAGCATGACATGGCAGAGCGCCACGGGCGGTTCCACATGGCTCAGGTCACATCAGTGGATGGAGAAGTGGTGAAATGAGAAGCCAGAAGGGGGTGTTGGGGCCATAGAGAAGAGTCTTGTGTATGGGAAGCAGAAAGGTGAACTCTGTCCTGAAGTGATGAGAAGACACAGAAGAACTGAAGCAAGGAGTGACATGGGCAGATTCACCTATGAGAGCAACCCCTATGGAGGATGGTTGGACAGAGGTGAGGCTAGAGGGAGGAGGACCAGTTAGGAGGGGCTGTCAGAGGGTCTGAAGGCAGTGACGGTGGAGAAGAGGTGGTGGACTGGAGATATACTTAGGAGGAAGTTTAACAAGACTTGATGAATGATGACACAAAAAGCAAACTTGCCCCAGAAATGAACAGTATTAAAAACATGTGTGCCAAGAGTCCAATCGACAGCCCCAGGCCTCCCTTCTTTTGCATCCCCATTGTCCACTGACATCATCACATCTGCTGAGGTGGAACAGAGAAAGGTGAGGGAGAGGGCTCGAGGGGATAGACTCCTCTACTACTCACACCACTACCTTGGGGTCGGCAACAATTCAGACAGGCTGCCTGCCATTCCTATGAAGTAAGAATTTTAACTACTTTCTTCCTCTGTGTTTTTTCAAGCCTTTATTCACCAGTAAGAAGGATCCAATCTAAAGGCAGTGGCTTCTTCCAATCAAGAGCTTGAGGTGCAGTAGGCTGCTGCTTACATGATGGTGTCTGAGGGGCAGCCCCTGACGTGCCCCCCACCCAGGGGCCACAGGGCCTGCAATCCAATCATTAGCGATTCACTCCTTTGAGAGAGGCTTTGGTCTCTCTAGACTTCTCTTTTACAAGGCAATAATTCCTGAGATAAATAGGATATTTAGCCATTCTAAACCCAGAGGAATTCTTTTTCTCATAATGCGTCTGCTTTGACAGAAGGCATGCAGGAAATATGTACGTGTGAGTGGGCTATGCCGGCACCTGTGGAGGGAGGCGATGCAGAAGGACTGAGGGATACGCAAGGTGACATTAAGATCGTGCCTTCTACTCGAGTTCTAAAACAATCACACTTTTACATCCTTGAACCTTACGGAACTTCTGGGTTCTATGTTTATAATATGCTATTGGCTAATGAAGACATATACCAAGTAAATCACCAATGCTTCATGAGCCTTGTACTACTTAGGACCAATTAAAGTCTCCAATATTAGTAATTTTTATGAAATGCTATTTCAAATATACTTGCTGAAACTATTTTATAACTTCAAAGTTTCATTCACTCAGCCCGACAAGTTTTTTGTCACATGATCCAAATCATGGGGGGGGGACTGTGTTTCCAGAGCATTAATCAGTCATGTCACAAGTGACAGAAGATCAAGAATCAGCCTCTGACCGTGAAGAGTGTGTCACATACAGCTCAGTGAAGTAAATAGGAGCAGTCTGTGAGTACTCGGCAATAGAGGTTAGAAAAGCGAACTAAACAATGAAACAAAACTTTAAATATTACTTACTTCACTCGTTTGGAGGATCGTGAACTTTGGCAGTTTAGGCTTTGAAGTGGCCGCACTAGGCTTTCCATCCAAAAGGGATCCGAATGAGAGATTTCCAAAGCTGTTCTCGAATTCAATAGAAGGTTTCAATGCCGGAGAGATGTCTGGGGCCTGGTCCTGTCCATCCATGGGTCTCACATATGCCGTTGGCTTTTGCTGCCCCATATTTGTTTTGCAGTAAAGCCCTGGAGGGAAGTTCTGAACCACAAGGCCACTGCTAGGAGCTAACAGAGAGGAAGCAACCAGGGGAGACCCAGGAGCTTGCACTGTAAATTCAGATTCTTCTGGCAAGTTGGACTGAAAGATTTCTTTGAAAGCATCTTCTCCACTAGCCTTGGGAATATTGTCTTCCTTTGAAGATGGGTTGGATTCTTCAGCTGTGCCAATTTGGGGCTGTTCAGCTGGGTAGACAAAGAAGTCTTCCAGTCTGGTTTGCGGCTGGTCCTGTGTGGAGGTCTGCATCTTGTTTGGCTGACTACTGGTCTGGCTTGCCAGTGCAGTGCTAGAGTTGTGACTATCTCGTGACCACTCAGGTTTTGATTTTCTGTTGCTGTGTATGAGAGTGGAATTCAGTATCACGACAGACGGTGGAGGCACTGGGGCCGAGGGGTGGGTATTATCCTGGTGAGGTGGGATCATCCGGTTCTTTTGTTCTGGAAAAAAGCTTGGCTCATTTTTGTTGATGGGAGTCTGGGGCACAGAATTCTTTGGGATTCCCACTAGATGATTCTGATTAGAATGGTTAGTTAGCAAATCCTTCATTTCATCATAGTTTCCAAGCGTGTTCTGGACTCGGTTGGCAAGGGCATCACCTTTGTTTGTCTAAAATAACAAAAAGATGGGGGTGGGAGGAGAGAGAATGAATAGGTTTGTGTTTCCTAATGTTAATGTTTCAAACAGATGTCTTAAGTAGACTAGCAGATAGGGCTCTTTAAAACTGTCATGCTGCTACTTAATTTCATACTTTTCATGTGCTATGTAAGAGAAATATCAATAATGCTCCTGCAAGAGCCTCCTAGAATGAGTGTGTATGATTCACAGTTGGTGTGCTTCACAGCCTACCCCTAAACATGCTCAATGGGAGCAAGTTTTTTAATTACATAATTTATTAATTTTATCAGAAAAAAATCTTGTTTTAGGTCAGATGAGCTGAATGTTTACATTATACGTGACATAAATTTACATTATGATTGACAACTTGCATTTACTGATCACTGAAACTATACTGGACTGTTCTGTTTACATATATTTTTAACACATTAGCCTTTATATTGCATTATACCCTGAAAAAGGCTTAGCCCGTTGGATAAGAAACTCACTTATACTATGTTATCCTTACTATGAGAAATTTAGCAAAGGCATGGGATTAAACAATATTTAATTGATCTAACTTATGGCTAAAATGAATCTAATTCTTTTAATCTAAGAACTGCATATATTACTGGTGTCTGCCTACATAATATGGGGCCAACTGTGTTTACATGTTGATCACTCATAGTTATTTACTTGGAAATGATACAATTGTTGATCAGCAGTGACTCAAACTCTCCTGTGTCTTTTCAGCAATTTAGAAAAATTTATTCCAAAATTTAAAATTGTTTAAGTCAATCAAAACAAAGTAATTTCTTCAAAGTAATGTTAGCCTAATGTGTAGGAATTACAGAGGCAATCAAATCAATCTAGGGACAATCAAAAGACCAGCTCACCATCTCCTGTAGGATGTACTAATCCCATAAAATGGCTGTGATTGTTTTAAAAATAATTAAGCTCTTAACTAGGTTTTTGCAATAAAGAAAGCAAAGCTTTCATGACTAAAAAGTAGTGGGTAGCTATGTACTTAGAAATGACTCTGATGAAAACTCAAGTTGTTCATCCCTGAAAATCACTTTTATTATTTTCCTTACATGCCAAAGAGGTTATGGAAACAAGCTATGAAATTCACAAGGGCAAAGGACTTCTTTGTGTCTATGCTACACTATCCTAGCCCAAAATGTTACAAAGAAGGCTCCCGTTGTTTGTGGAACCATCCAGCAATTGAGCCATTAGATAGGGGAAGTGTCACCAGGGGTGTTCTTCAGATCACAGAAGCCATAGGCACACTCCCCATGCATAGGAGAGGGTGACCACTTCCCTGCTGGCAGACTTCCCACTAAAGAGAGATGTTTTATACCTAGACTATGTCATATGCCATCAAAAATGGCCAATTTCCTAGTGAACTCAGGGAGTACACCTACCCAAGTCTGGGATCTCTGTCTAACCCTATGTTGTAGGACTGTGTGTTGTTCTCTGTATGTGAAGATGAAAGAATATGCAGATGAATGGAGAGTGAAGTGCTAGAGATGGATGGAATCACCCACGAATAGGAAATGGAGAACGAAAAGATCAATTGGGCTCAGGCGCCAACCCTGGGAAACATCAACCTTGAAGAGAGTGGAGGAAGAAGAGAACCCAGCAAAGCATACCAAGAAGGAACAATCACAGACAGGAGCAAACTAGCCACCTTGGCCTTCTTGTTATCACCATCTACATGTGCCACAGGAGGTATTTCACTCACACCACACATTCAGCATATAAGACACTTCCAAAGAAATGAGGGCAGTTAGAGAAATAGGATTTCAAAGATTAAGGAAAAGTATGCCAAATACATGATAAGGCAGTTCAGTGTGGGTTAGGGATCTTTAGAAATCCAATAAATACATGTTGAGATTAGTTTGCTTATCCTGAAGAACATCTCACATTGCATCATGTGCAACCTTGGTGCTGAAGTAGTGATTAAGCCATTAACATTGTATATAATTCCCCACTGAACAATCTCTCCATTTTCAAAAGTACAATTGAAAGACATATTTAAAAAGTTTGGATGCGTAGAAATCACTTTTATTCCCTAAAATTCCCTAGGACTGTCATTTTTAATGGCAGACATTACCTTTTAGCAAAGCAAGAATAAATTCTTTGCATATAGCAGTCTCTTAGAACTGAGTTGTACAATGAACTATTTGGGTAGCAGCCAAAGCCAGTCTCTCTCTAGTCAATCCCTAGACATAAAACAAAGAAATGTCACCATGCTGAGGCCCCATAAAGAATATAACGCAAGCTTTAAACATCTGCAGAGTTTTTCTGGCCTCTCAAACAGACTGTCTCTTGGGCTAGATGACTGCTTGGTTAACCGACACTGATCACTGACTGCATTCAAGGATCTGACACAACCAGGGGAAACAACACTACAGAAGCATGACCCTGTCCCTAGGGATTACAGAGACCATCAAAAACTGCATGGCCCAGAGAAGCCATCCCGACTGTCTGGGCCAACATCTTCAGCATCTAATAACCTCACTCCTTATATGCTTGCGAGAGAGTTATTCACATACCTGCTCTTGTTTCAGCAGTAAATGCAAGAGACATGTTCATCTTGCCTTCTGTGGGAAGAAGTGAACCTAGTTTTTATGTCTCTTTACTTGTGTTTATGATTGTAATGATCTGGGTTTCTGAGGAACACTTACACATTTTTTTTCACATGTAGCTTGCAAAATACACTTGAAATTAGTAGAACTTCTGAACTGCTCAATATCTAAAACTATGTCTAAATGAATAAATTTAAGGAAAGATTAAAGTTTGGATATGTGTAGAAAATCAACCTCTTATCTCTATACATTAATTACCATTATTAATTAAATATGAATGTGTACATACAGATATATATATACATATATGTGTGTGTGTGTGTATATATATATATGCGCTAAGATTTCCTTCACAGGATAAAACTGTAACTGTTGAAGGTCAAATTTTTTTTTTTGAGACAGGGTCTCACTTTGTAGTTCAGACTGGCCCTGAGCTCACTATGTAGCCCAGGCAAGCCTTGAACTCATCAATTCTCCTGCCTCTGCCTCCCCAGTGCTGGGATTACAGATGTGAGCTACCATGTCTGGCACTGTAGCATGTGGCACTGATCGCTGGTGAGCATGAGTCACCACACCCAGTATTCTTGTGTGTGGTTACCAGGAATTGAACTCAGGACTTTCTACTTGCTAGGCTAAATCTCTGGCCCCAGAAGTCAGTTTTTACTCATGTTTACCCAAGACTTAGCACCATGCTTAATGCATATATAGGTCCAATAAATTTTTGTTTAATAGTACAGAAACCAACTATAAATTTTATTTTACCAGAATAAACAATCTTCAAAGGACTAGAAAAAAATTGACAGAGGCAAAAGTCAAGCTGTTTTGGTTGATTGATTTACATCTTGAAATTTGAGCTTCCTGGTAGGTAAAGCCAAAAAGGGAAGTTCCTAGGCTTAAGATGCATCTTTAGCTGATGAAAAAATCACGTCTTTATTCATTAAATAAAACAAATAAGTAGTGGATATTAAAATATTGAATATGAATATGAAATATGAAAAAATTGGCTCACTTACAAGAACTACTGAACAATAAAACAAGCCTTTCTTCAGCACCAATTTTCCAGAAGATGCAAAAATGCTCTTCACATAGATTTTTCTCATAATGAATGAGAATCAAGAGTATCGCATTAAGGTCTAACTCAGTCAAGGCATATCTGCATGTAGAGGTAGTCTCTAGGCTAATGCAATTGAGGTGTGTAGTTACCTTTAGCACTATGACTTAGGGTAGAGTTGGGCGAGCCTGTAAGAATGTAGGTCTGGCATCTGCCTTAGATGCAACAGACAATTCAAAGTTGAGTTCACTGGTGACACTTTGGTTTGCTGGTTGAAGAAAGACCCAAACTCTTTGCATGATAGGTGTGCTGTGGCTATAGGTCAGAATTACTATGGTCATTGTCATGACATATTGGTAAATTCAAAACGTGCAAGAGGAAAGTTCAGGCACAGAGGACAAACAGACACAGAGACTCAAATCTCTACCAGTGATAACCAAAGAATGTCCAGTCCAGGCTGCCAGAGTAAACTCTCTGTCTTTCCATGACTGGAGATGAATAACTGACAATCAGTTTTTAACTATCTCAAGATGTAGATATGAGATCCAGTGTATAGAAAACCCAATGGGGCCTGAAATACATTGGCATACACCTACACGATGTGCTCTCATTATGCACCATAGCAACTTCTATTCACACTAAATGTTCTTTTTTACCCTCTGGAGTTTCAGTAATTCTATTAAGGAGCAGGGTGTTCTTGGTAGTCTTGATTGAACATTATAAACATGGCAAAGATGAAATTTAGCCACTTCGATCAAGTATTGGCTTCTCTCAATTTGACCAGTCCTTTACTTCTCATTCTAGATAATTGGCTGATTCTTTAAAGGTAACCTCTGTAGCCATTATTCTGTAAGTAATCACAGTTTCTCCATAATCAAGGAAATGCATTTTCCAACTTTATTCAGGCACAAATTACATGTCTGTTTTGTGGCTCATGACTAACAGCACTCCTTCATATAAGCTTTTTGCCTCTCATTGCTTTGGGAAATGCAAACTTCCCTCAGTTTGTTTCTAATGCTATCTACAAATAAATAGTATAATTTCATTGCCAGACTAATGTGCTGGGAGGTTATCATACCATAGTATTTCTTTTTACTAAAAGAAGCAAAATAATTGAAGTTTTAAGATCCTTTTTCACTGTTGCTAAAGTATGTGGTTTAGTAATTCTTTTAACACTAATATTTTCACAGATAATCTTAGCTGTACATCATTATTTCTTTCTTTATTCTAATTATACTAGTGACAATGCCTTGAATTTGTACAGTAATTTAGAGAGTTCACAGCAAAATTTTCCAGGTTGTTTCATTCAATCCTTACAACAACCGTGTGAGTCAACAGAGTAGCTCCAGTTCCATCTGGACTTTACCTGTCCTAACACAAATGACATTGAGTAAGCCACTGACACTTCTCAACAGTTTCTTCATTCTCATGGAGCTGTGACAAGCTGTAAAATGTTAACTACTGTTATTACAATTCATCTCCAAGAGGAGGAAACTATGGGCCAGAGAAACAAAGTTTCTTCCCTATGGTTTCCTGGCAAATAAGCTTAGCAAGTTGTTTGACTTCCTGTGAGAACATAAAAATCTTCTTGTTACACATACAGAATCACAGAGAACCGGGTACAAAGTCTAAATATACAGTGTACAAGTATATAAAGATGCAGAACCACCATCTTACTTCTCTGAATTAAAATTTCTCAAGAGAAGCATGTAGAAAATGTGGATTATACTTGTTAGAAGGAGCAAGCAAGCAGAGCCATGAAGCCCTAGCACTGTGTCATGGACATAGTGGGCACAGGCCAGAGCCTAACAAGTCTTTCCACTCTGACCTACACAGATCAAATGGCTTCATCTTTCTTAGGCACTACTGAACATAGGAATTATTGAACTGCTCAACAGCACAGCACAAACTCCAGCGTCAAAGGTATAAGCTAGGAAAGCAGTCACAGAGAAAGAAGTTTCCTACTAACTAAATTTTGGAGAGGTCAACACTGTTTTCATTCCAAGTATAGTAGAGGTGAAACAAAGAACAGGAAGGAATATGAGAGATCATCATTTCTTCTTTCAGCCAAAGAAGGATCACTGGTTGTAGAGAGTTCACACTGGCTGGTTAGGAAGTGCTGATGCTATTGGATAAGTGATCAATGTTTTAGGTTCTAGGGGAGTAAGAAATTCCCTAAAAGTCCTGATCCACCACCAGGAAGTTTGATCTTCAGTTTCATAAGAACTCCCACTATAGTACTAAGAAACAGTTGTGTTATGTTCTCATATCTACAAATGAGGCAGCCTTTGATGTTCCATTGCCATGAAAAACCACACATCCCAAAAAATCTGCCTCAGTTTTACTCTGTGGAGAGTAGGTCCACATCAATTCTAGGGTCATAAAATGATGGAAAAAAGAGGAATATTCCTCAGTGATCTTCCAAGGAAACTTGAACACAGACAGAACACAAGATGCCAGCCAATTATCAGAGCAAGGATGAAAAAAAGAAAAGAGTTACTAGTTTAGTAACTGTTAGCATGATTCCTTTCTTTCATAGTTCTGACTCAAGAACAAAGGCCCTTCCCCATAAAGGGGCACAAAGACAATAAACTACTAACCATGTACCAGGCCTGGCTCTGCATAAGACTAAATATTCTCATCTGTATCCATACCTGATGTACCCTTGTAGTGTTGACACAGACAGCTTTTAAAAACCTCTAACAATGCTGAGAATGATTTTTCTCAACTGCTTTCTTAAAAATATACTGCTAGCATCCAAAACTAAATATGCACCATAAATAGGCCTTGTTAGGAGATAATTATCTTAAAGGTACAAGGTCATTAATTGACTGATTAAAAGTTAAAGACAATAAAACAAGGGTTCTTCACCTTGTAATTGTGTTGAAGATAGGATGGATACACATGTTGAAGACTACATTTTCTGAGTAGAGCTCGTTTTCTAACACATTCAAAGATAAGAAACACAGTTCACAAGGTTGTTCTTTCCTTAACTCAAGAAGGGACATGATACCTATCATCTTTGAACTTTCCAGCAAACATGGAGGCTATGCCTTCCTGTTCTACACTCAGTCTTTCTTCCATTCTCTTGCTTTGTTCTGATATCAGTGCTCTGTGCTCATCTTATTGCCAATAGCTCATGATTCATTATCTGCTTGTATTTTTAAATGCTATTTTGAATTTTCTTTTGAGACAGGGTCTCACTTTGTAGTTCAGGCTGGCTCTCAGCTCACCATGTAGCCCAGGCAAGCCTCAAACTCAGCAATCTTCCTGCCTCTGCCTCCTGAGTGCTGGGATGACAGGCATAAGCCACCACACCTGGCAGCCATTTTGTATTTTTAAAAATTTCCTCTGAGACCTTGTTTCACCCAGCTTTACCTTTCTCCTCCATATCTTTCACCTTTTCCTACTCCATTGACCTTGGTTTCTTTCCATCAATCTCTAGATAGGCTCATGTTTCTCTCACTTTAAAAAAGACCTATAAACCTTCCCTCCATATAATTACTAACTTCTAAACTCCCTTCCCTTCCCCCTCCCTTTCCTTTCCTTTCCTTTCCTTTCCTTTCCTTTCCTTTTCTTTCCTTTCCTTTCCTTTCCTTTCCTTTCCTTTCCTTTCCTTTCCTTTCCTTTCCTTTCCTTTCCTTTCCTTCCCTTCCCTTCCCTTCCCTTCCCTTCCCTTCCCTTC
>PVIC010038532.1:0-17545 GCA_004025085.1 Thryonomys swinderianus
TGTTTTACTTTATCTTTATGTGAACTCACAGAGGTCTTGTCCCTGGTCTTAGTCAGGTAAATATTTACCAAGTTTCTTTGAATGGCAATCTTCCCCATGTTTCTTAAGGCCAACCTAAGATTAGGAAGACAACCTAAATACAATTTAAGTGGATACAGTGTGGTGAGCACTCACTGCAGCCAAACTCATTGTAAGCATATTGTAATAGAGTAATGTTCATTATGTATGCATGAGAGAACTGAGGCATAGAGATGGAAAGTAATTGACTCAAGGTCACAGAGCTGGCGGGTGCTGGAGCGGGGATTTGCACCAGAGTGGATCTGACGGCCAAGGTCAAAGCGCTTCCCTCACACGTGCACTTGTCTCCACGAGAATCATAGTCTCTCCTCTGACATCTGAGACGCTGCGTAAGGAGAGCAGTTGAGATGAAAGTAAGAGCTGCGAGTGCAAGGAAGTTAGTGAGGGATCTCTGGGCCTCAGATTGAGCCCTTGGGAACCACAGCAGACGTGGTTCATCCTGACGTCCTTTGGTCATGGATTCACAGGGCCCAGATGTAATGCGCACTGGTTTCATTCCAGGGACTTTGTTGAGTGCAGGGCATCCTCAGGGGATCTGAGCCTTCTAAGCCCAAGACTTATAGCACATTCAACCCAAAGGAACGGTACTGAACCTGTGATCCTGTGCATGTGTAGTTACTATAGAGATGAACACGGCAACTTGTGAGCCTGTCCTTGCTTTGCTGCAGAGGAGGTTCCGGGGATGCTTGGCTGAGGAAGAATTATCTGAGCTGAGAGCTGAGGGGGCCCCCTTTCCTTTCACACCCTGTTCCTAGAGCTCTGTGGGTTACAGGGAATGTTGCATACTCTCCCCATTTTCCTCCATGCATTTAGAGCCACATTACCTACCTCAGATTCCTGCAGTGACTGTCCCTCCTTTTATTAAGTAAGAAGTTTGCAAGTTCCCACATGAAAGGGACCCATTATCTTCTTAAGAGCAGGCACATGGAGTCAGCTGCAGCCATGGATACGTGTGGGGAAACGCAGTCCATGTGAACTCCTGAGCAGCTGCTGGGCAGCCCTTCTGCTGGTGGAAGGGACTCACTGGTATTTCTGTGGCCACAGGCAGGAGGGTTTTCACCTACAGCAATTCGGTGCAGTGCTCAGCACCAGCTCGCGGTCGTCATTCACCTCCAAAAGTGTTATTGTTTAAGCCAAGAAGCTCTGGCAAGAATTAAAAATCTTCCATTTCTCTAAAATTGCTTGGGCCTACCCAGCCCCAGTATACATTTGTGAACATCCCAGACCACAGGGAATCCTCTTTTTTTTTTTTTTTTTGAGACGGTCTTGCTTTGTAGCTCAGGCTGGCCCTCAGCTCACTATGTAGCCCAGGCAAGCCTCAAGCTCAGCAATCCTCCTGCCTCAGCTTCCCGAGTGCTGGGATTACAGGCGTGAGCCACCATATCTGGCACTTTGGTATGTGCTATTGATTGCTGGTGGGTGTGAGTAACCATGCCCAGCATTGTATGTGGTTACCGGGGATTGAACTCAGGACCTTGCGCTTGTGAGGCAGGCACTGGAACCACAGAGCTAAATCTCCAGCCGGGTAATCCTCCTTTTATGTGGGGAAAATATGGAAATCTCTGTTCATGGTGGGACTATAAAAAGATGGTATTTCAGGGAGACCGCTTTGCTAAATCTCTGCCTCCATTTCTTTCTTGTGAGAAATGGCCCAGAGGCCCACAAAATAGCCTCACTGGGCAACACGTCTAGCTGAAAGAATGAGGCTGACTGCATATCAGTTAAATGAATAAAAGTCAGAGTCCCAGGGAACTGAATTTGCATCATGATTTTGTTAATTACAAGCTGTAAGACCTGGGGCAAGTTCTTGCAGATTCTCAAATGCCTAGTTTGTCACCCTAGCAGGGAGATAGGGCTGGGGGGAGCTGTACCCCAAGGACCCTTTTCAAGGAAAATTCCTGGCTCATGGGCACAAGATAGAAACTATTATGGTTCCTATCCAGTACTAATGGCATGATAACTAATTTAGATTATTTATACTTATAGCATAGCTATTATCCTATAATATGATTAAATAATTTATTATTCTAATTGGATCTATATAAATAACAGTTATTATTTCATAATGTATTACTAATTATTATTGAGTTTCATAATATTAAACAAAATAAAAACCCAAATAAATACATGAGAATAATTTGCAGGGGCATGGATCTAATTGTCCATGGGGCCCTGAATTGTTCTTACCTTGGTGATCACTTAGTCCCCCAACCTTCTGTTGGCCCAGAACTCCACCAAAGAATGGCTCAGCCAGAGGGACTCTTTCTTGGGAAGATGAATCAGTGTTTCTGGTGATCCTAAGAGCCCATATTCAACCAGGCATCCAAAGCGATGGGTCAAGGGTCAGAGACACCTTGTGGACCAGCCAGGATCATGCTTGCTCAATTAGATAGGAGTGTGGGGCCATCCCAAAGAGTGTCTTGCCCTCCCTACACCTGAAACAGAACTTTGCTCAGTACCTGTCACCAAAGCACAGTTTTTTACTCACGATGATCTTCAAGTGTCAATCTGGTCTGGTCACGGGACATACTTCTGTTGATGTGAGAAGATTTTCATATTTCCCAGATGAAATATCTGGGAAATTTCCCACATACCTCTTCCTCTTCACTCCGTATTCAGAAAGTTTTAATTTTACAGAGATTGAAATAATCAGGTCTCATGCGTATATTTCCCTTCAAAGAGTTGCAATCCTGTCCTTTGAATTCGATGTCCTCCTGTCTTATGTACACGGTGCAAAAATAATATAAATACAGCTTGAGATTTCCCTGGAGCTCAACCTCCCTTTTCATATCCAGTCTAGCTAAAGTTTAGAGCAAACTAAAAAGAGCCTCGTCCCCTTCCACATACCCTGTTATCTCTGGTGGGTTCAAATGCAATTTCTCTGAGCAGACTCTGGTACCTCTGCTCTCTGGCCTTGAATCTGAGAGTGTGAGGGATTCTTTGGAGTACACACGGCCACATCCTTTTGACAGACAGTGCAAATTAAAAGATCCAGCGCGGCACATGAGCCGGGGACCCAAACTTGCCCCTTGGGTTTTCATTTACAGTTAGGCAGTGCAGACACAATTATTGCTGACAGGGACGCAGAGGCTGGTGGCAGAGTGCGTGTGACAGGAGGCTCATGCCAACCCGTAATTGGGAGGATTATTTTTAATCAGAACATACCCTACAGCCCAAACATTAGAAATCTCCTGTAAAGCCAAGACAGGAAATTAAACACACCAACAATAAGGCTGGGAGCAGGGTGCTGTGTGGGGTGTAATATCTTTGGGCTCTCTGAGGTCCCTGGAGCTCAGGATGGAAGTTTGCTTCCCCAGAGAGGAAGGCTGGGTGGAGGCCTTCAAGGAAGCAGCTGTGGAGACTGTACCTGAGCAACTATTGAAGGGCTGAGCACAGCCAAATTAAATGCAACAGACGGACTAATTGACACTTATTGCATTTAAACAGGGTGACAACTCAGATATAAGTCTCAGAGTAGCAGCTAAAATTTTTTTTTTTTTTTTTTTTTTTTTTTTTTTTTGAGACAGGGTCTTGCTTTGCAGTTCAGGCTTGCCCTGAGCTCACTATATAGCCCAGGCAAGCCTCAAACTCAGCAATCCTCCAGTCTCTGCCTCCCGAGTGCTGGGATTACAGGCGTGAGCCACCACGCCCGGTAAAATTGTATTTTATCAAGAGAAAAGAGCCCTGTGAGTTTTTCGTCTTCAGCATTTTATCATGGGGCACCTGCTCAGTGGTAGGCCTCTCAGGACTGGCTCCTGATGTGGGCCTGGGTTATGAGGAGTTTGAGCATTTAAACAACTGTTGGTGGTTGATCAGTTGTCGCTGTTGGCCATGTGGCTTGATAAGCCTGGAGAAGCAGTGCCAAGTGGTCACCATGTTGGATCTGTGCATTGATCCTCCAAGCAGGCAAGTACCATCCCTGTGCTGTAGATAAGGGAACTAACAGCACTTCCCAAAGCCTGATGAACAGAGAATGGATTTGGCACCCAAGTCTGTGCCTAATGCTGGTACAGTGCTGTCATTTGTGAAAACAATAAGCTGCAGCACGGAATTTGAGATGCTGGTGATCTGGGTGGAGGAGACACACAGACAGATGTGGGTGAGGAATGAGCTTAGTGATGCTGGCTGAGCTCGGGCTGGGAATTCTTCATGGTGCCCAGGCTTGGGTCAGTGCTGGGTCTGTGAAGATGTGAAGAGTGGGGAGTGACACAATCACTGGAAGAAAAAAATGAAATAGCATCCTGGGGAGGGGTCACATCCTGTGTAGAAACATGGGCACATTAGAGAGCGCTGATGTCTCATTTTGGTTTAGATGGCTCTTGGGTTTTGCTACTCAGCTCACATATCTTCACCTAATAAAGAGAAGAATAGTTCTTTGGAGGAACACAGCCATCTGATGTGGGAATCAGTGGGAAGCTCAAGGCTGGGCTTTAGAGAGTTAACCCCTGGAGTCCAAGGTTGTCCCACACTGTCTCGGTCACGTGGCATACTTATGTGTGGTCACATAACACCCGGCACTGTTTAGAAAAATAAGCCACGGTTTGCAGTAAAAGGAACCTTGGTGCTAGGAGCCTGTGATCCTGCACAGTCTGGAGACACACTAGCCCTTCTGCTTGGCTGACTGGGTGGGTTGGAGGCTTCAGTGCTTTGGAGCCCTGTTCTGTGGCTGGGGGTTATCAGAGTCATTCAGGAGGGTGTTGGCTCCAACCTCGGGAGGCTTCAGTGGTCTTTCCCTCCTGGCTTGTTCCTTGCACCCCAGGTGTGACAGACAGTGGCACTGCCCTCTCTGTACTCCACCCTCACCAAATCGCACAAAATAACCCCGTGTCCTTGTACCTGCTCAGGTGGCTGCAGGGCACCTTCAAGATTATTTTGACTCCAGGGACCCAATGAAGTCAGAGGTACAAGTGACAGGTGCAGAGTGCACACCTGCCCACAGCTGCAGATGTGGTCAGGACAGTTCGTTTGCCTCAGCGTGGCAGATGGAGAGTCCCCCGGCAGGTGTGGGACCACCTTGGAGATGGCTCCTGACACAGGGCCCTTTTGTCAGGAAGTGTCAGAAGGCCACTCAGACCAGCTCAATGCCTGGGACTTTTTCACAGAGTGCTGGAAGGCAGGAGGTGCCTAGGTCCCTGAAAGATGGACGTCTTGAACTGTTCTGTCATCAGGTCACAAAGCAGCCTCTGCCTGCACCTGCCCTCCCCCAGAGTCCCTGTCTCCATGCCCCCCCCCCATGATCATTTCTCTGGGTCCTAATCCTGCATCTCCTGCTCTTCTCTCTGCACAGATGGAAAGTGGAAACCCTGTAGTTCTTAGGTTCCCTGTACTGGAAACTGTATAGCTTATGAGCACCTTCCAAGGTCCTAGAGAAAATTCAGCCTCAGCCAGGCAAGGCTTTACTTCTGCTTCACATAGCCCTGGCTTACGATTGAGGACCATACGCTCCTGACATAATTTCTGAGACTACACTGGGTAGAGGAGGACTTGGAGTAGAGAAGTGACTTTTTGAGAAGGTCTGTATGCAGCTAGAGTGTCTGACATGAGCGATGGGGTGATGAAAATTGTTTTTCCTTCCTTCCTGTTTCCATTGTGCCTTCCTCATGTGTGTGTTTGTCAAATATCTTACACCCCCATGGCCCCATGATCAAAGGTAGAGTTAAGAAGGCGAGTGAAGTCCATACAGTCCCTGTCCTCATGGAGCTACTATACTGGTAAAAAAAAAAAAGGCTAATTTTTTAGCCCATTGTAAAGCAACTGCTGTGATACGGACTGCACAGGTATGGTGATGCACTCTTGAGATCGTACGGTACAGCATTTCCATGAGGGAGTAACAGTGCATGGAAGGTCATCCACTGCAGGCACCTGTAAGAGAGTCCACGAGGTAGTTCACAGTGGATGCCTTGGGAGCAGGGACACTGAGTGGTCTAGTCTGTTGAAAGTCAGGGCCATCAATTTAAACAATGCATAGGCTTCTTAGGATCATCAACACAGTTATTTTGGAAGTGGTGACATTGCTATTTTGTGCATTTATCTGCACAGGGTTCAGGGGTGAAGGAAGCTAATGGATGAGCCAAGTAGTCAGCTCCTGCAAGAATTAAATGACTCCTCTTGAGAGCATTTAAGGATTTCCACACTTCCTGGAGTCCTGTAAAAGTCTAATTCTATTATAAAGGGGGGGGGGCAGTGTACCCAGACTCTTCTTTGTAAACCTATCCACCTCAAGGATTTGAGAGATTATTATCGACAAAAAGGTAATTTCAACTGTAGGTTGGTTTACAATCAGGATGTGGAAGTATAGGGATCCTCATAAATTAATATGAGGATGAAATTAATTGCTATTGGCTAGGCACCAGATAAAGAGTACCTGAGGAAGCACTGTTGCTCACAGAAAACTTCTTACTGGATTGGAGGTTAGTGTTCTTCCTGGCACAGTAACATTTTCAGTCGAGGAGGACTTCTGGGCAATGCAGTGTGGTGAGCAGGTGCTCATTGGCTAATGGCAAGGCTGCAGAGTGAAAGTAAATATGTCCCTGGTGCTCCCAGAAGGCACAGCCTGGTAGACCCAATCTTCAGAGGGCTAGAAAGGACATACAGTTCTGGTTGTGACAGAAGGATGTGTAAATGGCCACAGGAACCAATCAAAACAATTTGGTGCAGCTGGAAAGATCAGTGAAGGTTGCAGAGAACGCTCAGATTGACTTGAAGAATGTGTTTATGTGGAGCCAAGTGGCAGGAGCTCAGGTAGAGAGAGAAAAGTGTGACCAAAAGGCTGGAGAGGTAACTGGCCTTTGTGTCTTCCTAGTGGTTCCTGTAGATGGATCTCAGAGGGAATGAGTGAGGGCCTTAACAGGCAGAGGGATTGACTGGAGAGTGGAGGCAGAAGGCAAGCAAGCTGTTCTAGGCTGTAGCTATCATTATTTTTGATAAATAAGGGGTTTCATAAAAAGCCTGGGAGGCATTAAGGGTTCAGTAAAATCACTACTCCTGTTTTAGGCAGTAGATGATCCTCCTGCTGAAGTGTAGTATGGATTTATAGAAAAGAACCATGCGATTTGACTCTTCATTTCCTAACTGTCCAGCTCTTCTTCCTAACCAAGTTTATCCACTTCATCTGGTTAGCTTCTTCTCGTCTTTGATGTATCAGCCTTCTTGCCATTTCCCAGAGAGAGCCTTCCTTGACATCTTTGACCAACATCTCCCTTTGTGGTGACTGCAGGCACCACACAGACAATGCCTGACATAAAAATAGCTAATTAAAAATAATAAACTTTTAAATAGCACTTACTTTGTGCCAGGCTCAGTGCTGTAGGCTTTGCTATTGATATTATTATTATTAATATTATTAATAATCTCAATCCTAGGTCATTTGTGTGTTTTAGATAGTATGTAGGTTCCAGTTTTATTAATGTAAAACTTAAAGAAATATTTAATGACTTGGCCATGGTCACAAGGCTATAGGTGGTAGAGCTAAGGATGGTAGGAAAGATGGATGGATGGATGAATGGAAGGACAGATGGATGGATGGATGCATACATGCATGAATAGATAAGCAGATGGATGGATGGAGGGATGGGTGCATGCATGCATGAGAAGCAGGCAGATGGATGTATGGGTGAGAGGATGGACAGATGGATGGATTGACAGGTGGATGAATGACTGATCTTCATTGACATTGGTTAGTGAACTTTATTGTTATCATTTGAAGGAAGTTGAAATCATCAAAATAAAACAAGCAAAAGCATACTTCAGCATATAAAATATTGCCATCATATTTATCACTTTAAAGCCATGTATACTAGGGCTTTTCAACAGATTTTCTTTCCAATATTTTGAAGCCATCTGATTTTCTCAGGTGTTTTAATTTAGTAACACCAGTGAGTTCATCAAATGTAAATATCACATTAAAGTGGCACATTTTTTTCTTAATGGATCTACAAAATTTATTTAAAGCTCTGAACTTGTGAATTTCATTGAGTTGGTATATAAATTGAATTGCTACTTTGTAAGAGTAATTCACTGAGACTGGCTCAGGATTCCAGATACCTGCAAACCAGTTCTTTCTCTGCTGTTTAAATTTCTTCTTGGAATAAAGGCAAGTCATCATCAACCCTAGTCTTGTTGTTTGTGTTTGGAAATGGCTTTTCCTGACTCACTGAATTACATGAAACTCTACCAGCCATGTAATGTTAATATTTAGTTTATTTTATACTAATAAACATGAATCTTAGTACTTCAAGTAGGTGATGATGGATATACTTGTGAAATTTAGTTCTGAGAGGATCTCTTATAGCACTACTCAGTGCAAAAAGAAGTCACTACCATTTCTGAACTTTCAAGTTAAAAGCAGAGTTAGAGCTATTTCATCCAACCATCTCCTGGAAAGTCCATAATAATATCTCTGGTGTGTTAATTTCCAATCTTTTCTTGACACATTCTGTGAACAGAAGTTCATGGTGTAAGAAAGTAGTAGGGCAGAGTGCTTGTAAGTTTGATGTTCAGGAGCCCAGGTCCAAACAGGATCGTTTGCATACCTGCATGACTTGTGCAATTTTAATGAGCTGTCTGTGGTGCATTTCTTCTTCTGAAATGGAGAAAATAACCATACCTTCCTAGTTGGAGTGTCAAAGGACTTAAAGATCATAATAATTGCTTGGTATTTTTTGTTTTGTTTTGCTCTTTTTTTGTGGGCAGTACTGGGGATCAAACCCAAGGCCTTTGCACTCAGCTATATCACCAGCCCTTTCCTTTTTTATTTGAAATTTTTGAGAGAGGGTCTCACCAAACTGCTCAGACTAGGCTCAAACTCATGCTTGCCTCAGCCTTCCAGCGTGATGAGTTCACAGATGTGTGACACCATCATTTTGATCAGCATCATCATCATCACTGTTGTTAAATTTGCATCACTGGGCTGGGGATTTAGCTCAGTGGTGTTCCCACCTGCCCTGCACGTGCAAGGTTGTGAGTTCGATCCCCAGTAATGCAAAAAAAAAAAAAAAAAAAAAAAGGATCACAGTCAGAATGTGTTTTGGAGGTTAACCAACACTGCTATGATAAAAATGGTGCACATGTGATACAAGGGTACATAGTGAATACTAATGTTTCCCCTCTTTTCTTCCTTAGGAAATTGCTCAGAGAACTCATGCAAGTGGCACTTACAGCTTCCTTGATCCGACTCCACACTCAGTAAGTGCAACCTGTTTTGAACATTCATTACATAAACATATTCCCTGCTTTGATTGTGGTCGCTGTGTAAAGCTCTCTTCTGTAGGCCTGCAGCTCTCACAGAAACTGTTCTGTCTGCCTGTGCCTTTTTTATTTTTCGTTTTTGCTCTACTACGTGGAATTCAGCGATGAGAAGGGGGCTGGTAGACCGCAGTCTTATCTACTGTACTGTAATGAACCTGAGCATCAGTGGATTCCCTGTACCATAATTTGCTGGGGGTTGAAGTAAAATGTGACTCCTTTTTCTCCTGTTTCCTAGTTTTCTCCTCAGAAGACATCATGTCTCCTTCCCCCTGTCACATGACCCTGCAATTAGAAAGAAATACCAGCAGACAGAGTTCCCTTATCAAGGGCACATAACTCTGGAGACATTTAAGAACAATTCACCTGACTCTCTTTTAAGTACGAATATATGACTACTATATAAAAATTACTGCAGAAAAGAAATTCTGTACTTTGAGATGCCGTGATACATTTCAGAAATTGCATTTGTTTTTATCCAGTAAGCACTTTCCACCCCTTGCCTTTTCGTTGCACACAAAGACTTCTTTTTCGGTGAAACTAGTGGTATTTATCCAATTCCCAGTTCTTTTTCTTCACACACCCTGTTTCGGGAGTAGCACCTCCAAAGAGCCCCTGCCACTGGCTCCCCTCTGCAGTCACTCTATCTGCCAACAGTTTGTTGCATAACTTTTCAATTATTTAAGAATGAATATTAAAAGTCTAAAAGAGTAACTTCAGGAAATATTTATTTTGCAAGGTGTGGCTTCTTTCATGGCTCTGAGAATTGCTTAGCATGTTCTACCTTTGAGTGCTGTGGATCTAATTGGGTCCATCCATAAAAGTACAAGTAGAAGTGGAGTCCAGAGGGCTCCAAGCCTGGAAGTGTCTGATCAAAAGGAGTTCTTCTGCCCTCAGTGATTTCATCTGGGTGCCCTCACTGCTGCAAAATTTGTATATGCAAATAGGGAGATGAAGGGGAGGAGACGGAAGGGAAGAGATGGTGCATTAGCTGTTCACTACATCAGAATGACTTCCCCTAACCCTGATCAGCTGAAGCTTGTACCACACAGGAGATTAGACTCAAGCCTTTGTTCCTAATCACAAAGGAAATTCCATCTCTAATTCCCTAACTGCCACATGTATCTTTTCAAGCCTTTGAAGTTCAGGGTATAGCATTTCCTGAAAACCGTGAGGAGGGGGCTGTTTGCCACAAAGCCTGTTCAAATTCATTTGTTGTAAAGTTTAAAAAGCTTGTTGCTTTATCTTTTGCTGTTGCAAGTGGCATCCTTCTCCTAGATCTTTACAGTGCTAAGGACAGGCAGGGAGAGATGAAGAAAGAGAGATTTCCAAGAGGGGTTTTTAGATGATATGTGACCCTCGACTCCCTGCCTTTGGAACATGATGTATTTGCTGCTTCTTAGAGAGAAATTCATGTTCCAATCGTGGGCTGGGGCTGAAGCTTCAGTCCTAGGAGAGGTTTTGGTCCCCAAGATAATTAGTACAGCGTTGTAAGGAAACTCATGTTAATTTGTCTATGGATATGGTATTTCATATCTACAGCTGCAGTCTAAAAATGAAAAAAGTGCTACTTTGCTGCTCCAAACCAGCAAGCAGATATGATAATTTTAAAATCAATTTTGCAGAAGGAAGAAATGGAAAATGCTTCATTGGGGAGGTTGAGGGTTACTGTCCAGTCTGAGTATATCTTGTAGTTTCCAGTGCTTTTTTTTTTAATGATGGCAGTTTCTCAGGTGCTGGAAATTTCACTCCACTTCCAGGGGCAAAAGATGACTTCCTCTAGAAGGAAGATGGTGTCCTGGGCAGTTGCTTGGTTACTAGGTAGGCAGAGGACCTGGTGTGTGAGTTGATCATACGCCTTCATCTTCCATGGGTGATCTCTGCATTGCCATGTGCAGGAATAGATGCCAAGAAGTCCTCTCACTCTCTTCTGGGGTTTTCCTAGGAGTGGTGGCTTTGCAGGTGGAGTTTGCATGTCTGATGTGATGCCTGAGCTGCTGGGGTGGGTGTCTTCCCTTGTTCTGAGCCAGGGTTTTGATATTCTCATTCGGGCTCCTGAATCAATTTCCATTTCTTACTTCCAAAGTTTGGTTACCATTCACTGTTTAATTTTTTCTAGAATATTCCTTTTGTCCTCCAGTTTTCTGGACACAGACTGAGCATTGTATGTGCATAGAACTGACTAACATGGCCATTATGTGGTTTCTGTCTCCACATTCCTTTATGAGCTTTGTGCTTAAATGGTTACCACAGGAAGCTCATATTAGTGGGATTATTGGTTTGGTTTGAGCCCTACAGTAATTTTCTACAACTTGTAAATTTAACCTCTAGTGGAAGGCTTCCTTGATCATCCTCTTGCATGAAATTAGACTTTCATGCCATGCTATATCTTAGTTATAATCAGTGAATGACTTGGGAAAATAATTAACATTTGTCTTCCTCTTTTGTTCGGTGCTATCCAATAGCACTTGGTAGTATGTAAGGGTAGTCTTTTTCCCCATGAACTTTATTGGTATCTTAATAATGAACACAAAAAGATATATTTAAGGTACATAATATAATATATGTGAATATATTTATATACATTATGAAATGGCTACTGCTGTCCAGTTGACTAACATACTTCTCCCTTCACAGAGTTAGTTACCTTGTTAAGAGCAGACAGGAATATTCTGTGTCATCCATCATGGTAACACTAGCGGCAGGGATGACCATTTGACATGGGACTGATGCTACTGAAAACTGAGTTTCCAATTTTAATTATTTTTAATACATTTAAATGTAGGCGCACAGAGCTAATGCCTGTCTATTTATTATTTGGGGCAGAGGCCTTGTGAATTCGGGACTGGGTCTGGATTGTCCATTCTTAAATCTAGGCTGATACTCAGCTGGTACAGATCAGTTAGGGTACCGATTGGTAAAGTACAAGCCCCCTAGAGGCTGCTCAGTGCTACCTCATACATTCTTCCTGACTGGTTCGTCCTGTACTGTTCAGTTTACATCTCCTCTGATCAAATTCACATCATTGCCCTAGGGCTGGCTGGGGATGGCCGTCAGTCCTTGTTGGATACAGTGATGCTAGAACATGTGGAGGGAGACAGAGAAAACTAGGAAGATGAATACCTCTCATGGGAGAACCAAGACTGATGTTAGATCAGAGACCAGCATACATCTTCCCCATCACTGTCTTTGTTGACTCACTGTATTTTTTCTGAGTTTCTACCTCCACTCTGATAGGTGTAGAATGATTGGCTCCAAATCTCTCAATGAATCCTAGAGTCAATGCAGTGAAGTTTGCTACTGACTTTCACTAACTTCTCTCTATCACTTCTGGCTTGAAGTGCTTAACTCTTAAAATGAGACCAACCTCCACTCATTCACGCATGGATGCTACTCTCTTCCCAGGTACTTTGGTGTGAAACATTAGTCACTGGCATTGTCTTGTTCCTCTTCTAATAAAGAGAGTTGACAGAACCTTTGTACGCCCTCCTAACTGCCCCCTTTGCCTTCTGTTCTTCTGACTCACATGTCTATGGAGTCTTCCTGGCTACCCTTCATGGATTCCAGTCAACATAACAAGTGACTGATATTCCTAAAACATGAATCTTATCTAGTGAGTTGTTCAGAAAGCTAATCCCTATGCAACACTTCATCTATTTTCTGTGAATCCCAAATACCTTCAATTCTAACAAGACAGGTTGTTTTCTTGAGGACTTAAATGTGTATATTTCCCAGTTTCCAGTACTTTGTACCTTTGTTCTCAGAAACTGGGATATATTTCCCTATTGTCTTAATTCACCCTCTGTAGATCTTTCTTCAGCCTTCCTGATGATACATGTTTTGTGTATTGTTCAGTTGCTTGGGTGCTTCTTGTAGCATAAAGAAAATACTAAGCTGGTTTTCAGGGTAGTTTGAGCCTATAATAATACTTTAGAATTGGGACACTGATAGAACAGTTCAGAAGACAACAGAGTAGAGAACATGATGAAGAGCAGTGATCCCATTCAGGGAATCAGTCCTTCAAGGGACAACTCAGCAGACAGGCTGGAAACGGCAAAGATCAGGAGGCCTTGGGTGGTGTGCAAGAGAGAGGCTGAACCACAGCCAGGAGGACATAGGGCACTACTTTGAATCATGGCCAAGAGTGGGGTGGGCTCAGTGGCAGCTACAGATAGAGTCCCACAGTCCAAAAGTGATGCTCTCACCTAAAGAACCCTCTCCAACCATCTTCTGTGTTATGAAACTTGACCTGCCCTTCTACACATTCCCCAAGGATATCTCTGGTCTCTCCTAAGCTGCTGTGCACCACAGCTCTGTCCAATTTTTCCTTTGCTTTCTATCACTCTCTGCTGGAAGAGGAGGGAGGGAGAAAGAGCTCAGGGGATGCTTTTTGATCTAATGAGTATGTGTGGATGAGCAGCAAGAGAGAATAGACAGAGAAATAATGGGAGAAATACATGTTTGTATCTTTCTGTTTACACATTGTTAGGGCAGATGGAGATAAGGAAGTATGGAAGTTATAAGGAAGGCTTGTACGATAGGATTTAAGAAGCATGGATAAGGAAAAGAGAACCCACAGCCTATCTGCCGCTTCTTCATCCTTTCCCCAGTGCAAATCAGCCCTTCAGCTCATGCTGCACCTTAATTATCATTTTTATTACCTGTTTTTTATTTGTCTCCCCCATTGGACTGGAGAAGTTCGGGTGGTGTGGTGCGTACCCTCTTGCTTCCTGCCGTGTTGCTAACACACATAACAGTGATAAGTCCATATGTATTTTGAATGAATTATTTACTGGGTTGTATGAGTTAATGCTGCGAACAGTGAGCATGGCTCTTGTACTTTTAAACCGTTTCTTCTTACCCATGATTCCTACAGTCCCACCATCCCAGCCTCCCTCAGTATTTGGAACATTGAGAGAGGCAGCCTTGGGTTTGGGCACAGTGAATGACCGCAGGATCCTTGGCAGTATGTAGGACCTATCTGACTTCAGTTTCCTCTTTGCTATAACATTAATAAAAGTCACCTTAATAATAATGATTTACGTAGAAGAGTCTTTAACTTAGTAAGGCCTCTTGCAACTTGGAATTCAGAAATAAACAAAAGGGAGATGCTAGGCCCTAGCATAATAGGTTGAAACTGAGATGGATAAAGCTGACCAGTGATGACGCATGCCTTCTCTCGCACCTGCGCACAGAAACGAGCCCTTTGTTTTCTGGACTGGAAGGTGCACCATGCTGCATTATAACCATCAAAGCACAGCTCTTCTGCTTTCTCCTTGTTAATACACTGCACTGATAGTTTTATCCACACGTAAAAGCTGTGATGGAGAAACAGAAGAATGGCAGCAATATACTGCAGAGCTTCAGAAATCTTTATATTCCTCTTAATCATTCATCAGTTCCTGACTAGAGGACCTAAGAAAAATAATCTACCCCCTCCCACATTCTTGCTAAGTTCTTCACTTAAGCTCAAGATTAGATCTACCCCATTTCTATTCCATGTTATAATGCAGACAGCTTATTTGAGACACTGGTAAATCTGAAGGAATCCATGAAAGTTTCAAAGGAACAAACAAAACTTTTGGTGAAATGACCAGTTGATATACTCTGGAAACAAGGCATCTGGTTTCTTCTGATGTCGAAGATCATAGATTTAATTCAACATTTGAGCTTCTCAACAAAGAGGAACATTCTCCATTGGACAGACAACTACTTTTAAAAAAGGGGTTGGTTTCTTTTACACTGAGAAAATTATTTGCAGTTTCTTCCTAAGAATGTAACCACCTGACTCCCTGCCTGGCGTACAGTCAGCATGCAGTGAATGTAACAGTGATTACTGTTATCACTAAACAGAACAACTTCTCTGTCTGAGAACTATTTTCCTCTCCTGCTGAGGGACAGGTGTGCATAGGCAGGTGTGTGCTTACATTTGGCAACCTGGCTAACTCTTCTTGGGCCTCAGTCCATTTTTATAAGGCGGACAAATTACCCTGAGGTACACTCCAGCGCAGGACACCCGGACCCTCTCATCACCTGTATCCTGGGAATGTAGACATCCATTCCTCCTTTTATTCATTCACCAGTGGCTATGGAAAAAGTGTTGGTGTTGGATGATTGCCGGGTGAGGAGGGTATGACAGTGAGCCAGTCTGGGTCCCTGGCCTTATGTTAACATTGTAAGATAGAAATTTAAATTCAGTCAATTAATCCAGGTGGGATGAAGTCTCATAAACTAGTCGGTCACAGGCAGGATAGAGGAGGAGCCTGATCTTCAATGTAAGAGAGGCTCGAGGACCATCCTTGAAGTGTGCACAATTTTTCTTCCTTCAGGCCCAAGTTCTTTTCTTTCCAAAGCAGCCATACTCCTCTCAAGCCTCCCTCGCTCTTCCCAAAGGACGTCACCCTCTCAGGGTTGTCTCTTCCCCCAGCGGTGACCTTTCACACTTCACAGGGCCAGCCTCACCCCACCAACTCCATAAACCTGTACTCTGTGCAAAATCAATGCCCATTTACAGCTGCTAATGCATTAATAACAGGAATGTCCGTGGCCGTGACCTACCTGAGTCATTACCCACTAATCATAGGAGGCAATTTCAAGCAGATTGACTAGTGATCAGTGTCCTCCCCGGCGTCCAGGCAGGAGGACACAGGGCTGCCTTCACAAGCACTGAGCAGATGGCCCGAGAGCGCAATCACGCGCTCCAGCCGGTGTGGGTCTGGCTCTGGGAAGGGGCCTCTTCATGTCTTGCATGCAAAGCTGGGCTCTCTCACCCAGGGGCTCTGCTCCAACTGCCTGCCTTTCATTTCAGAACAGATTCTGAGCTCTCGCTGACCTTCTTTGGGTTCATTCTGAATTTATTACACAAACAACTCTCTGAAGATACTGACGAAATAGGTTTCGTACCCAGTAATCATTTGGACATTGACTACTGTCCTGAAGCCACTTTGATTCTTACCCTCTCCCATGTGGTCCCCGTCTAGGTATGTAGTGATCTAGAGCTGTGGTCAGTGTGGTCTTAGTGTTATTGTGATGTGCATGTTATGATTTGAACACATTGAACACATTGCTTGTGGAGTTTTGTCATATTATCATAATTGTAAGGACCACAAGATGTCATAAAGGTTACCTCTACATAATTCCTCAGCAGGATGATAGTTCCTTGTCTATCACAGAAAATCTGGGAGGATTCTGCTCTTTTCACTGATGTCAGGCCACCAGATTTCATTGCCTGTGGTTTTCTTCCATGGGGTAACTTGCTGAGGATAAATACCTCAGAGAGGAGCCATTGAGTGAAGAGATGCGGGCATCTTTATGACTTGGGGTTTATTGCTAGCTCACTATGAAATGAATGGTGCTAATTTATAGTCAGCTGAATGTAGTTGGAGCTTTCCATTCTTAGGGCTACTCTTAGTTGCCTCTTCGTCTACTCTGTTTGGTCATAGTGGGGATTCAGATTAAATTTAAGAGGAGTGAGGCCAGCACATTGGTTATAGTAATTGGAAATTAGAGGTCAAATAGTATACGTACCTTTGAGGGACTCACAGAAAAGAGGAGACACAAATTTGATAAGAAGTCCTTACTCTATAATGTGATAATGTCCCAAGAAGAAATGAGCCTTGGGATTCAGGGATTCTGGCCCAAAACATTGTTTCTAAACAAAATGCCTCTCTCTTCAACTAACCTGAGATATCATGTTATTTTTTTGGCAAGAGTTTGGGGATTCTGGAAAGCAGGGGACTGCTGATTCTCCAGTCCCATGGATCACGGTTACATGCATAGACTCATGCACGGCAACTTCGTTCCACTCATTGTCTTCTCAGTGCACTTTCCAGGAGTTCACTCCGAAAATATTTTTTTGAAAATTCTTGTCTGTGTGATTTTCAGAATTGTGCATTGCAAAGTCGAATAACCTATGATGTCCAATCCAAGTAGCTCATTTTGAATCAAATAGAGGAAGCAGCAATCCTCATGGAAAAGTATAGACTTTGAGACAAACAAATAGAGTCAGATCTTGGCTCTTTGTCTACTTCATCTGCAAGCTTTGGAAAGTTACTTGATCTTTCTTAGCCCCAGCTGACTCTCCTCTGGTTAGAACGAAAGTAGAAACCTATAGGTTTTTTCTTTTTTCTTTTTTTTAAAGAAAGTTAAATGAAAATTCCTTTTTTGGGGTAGGAGAATGTCTGTTAGGGAAAAGACTTCAGGGAGATGTGGTTCTTTTTTTTTT
>PVIC010038533.1:0-17563 GCA_004025085.1 Thryonomys swinderianus
GTGATTGAGTGAGCTGTCTGGTTAGGTCCCAGCAGTGTCAGGTCATTTCCAAGCCTGTCTACGCCTTTGGTCAAAAGGTGGAAATAAGAGGAAGACAGCACTGAAATGTTTAACACTAAAATGATGATTAATAAAAAGGAATTTTGGACTATTAAAAAAAAGGTGGAAATAAGGATAAAATGAATTAATATATGGAAAACACTTGGGAGAGATCGCAGCCCTGGCCTCAGGAAGTGCTTTGTGAGGGATGTGTCAGTACTACTCCGTGTCCTGCCCTGGTCTGCTCCTCTCCTCACCCACTGAGCAGGCCAGAGACGGCTCCATTCTTTCCACGGTGCTTTGCTGACCCTGCGTCCCTCACCCCTGCCCTGGGGGACCCCAGGATGATGGCAAAAGGGTGCCGCAGGGGGAGGTATGTGGCAGCCTGCTACGAGAGGAGGAAGAATATGGGCGGTGATGGAGTAAGAGGTCAGGAAGGCTTCTAAATGGCAAATGGCAAGGTCCATTTAGAGCCCCCCGCCCCCACCCCACCTCCCAGGCCATCTGGGCCCCATGCGCTGCACCGGAGAGCAGTAGGTGGCGGCTGCGCACGGCCGGCTCCGTCCAGCAGGGGGCAGCCGCGGCGCGCGGATGGGCCCTCCCCGCAGGTCGGGTGTTTGCAGGCTGGTGGTGTGGTAGGCGCTTCAGACGCAGTGCTCATGCTTCTAGGGTGCGCTGGAGGGTGGGAAGGGTAAGATGTTGTCGGTCCATCAGGGCAGTCCTGCTGGAGACCAGTGTCGCCACACGACCCAGGGTCTACACAGTGGCTTCAGCGACTCTCAGCCCTGGGAGAGCAGTGGACTCTCTTCCGGGATATGTGTGCGCCTGTGCGTGTGTATGTGCGTGCATACGTGCGTGAGCGTGAAAAGCCTCCCCGTGCCCGGTGCTCTCCCGGGCCAGTGTGAATCAGTCTCTGGGGGGCAGGAGTAGGGATCCAGGATCGTCAGGAAGTCTCCTCGGGCCTTCTAACTCATGAAGGTACCTGCCCACCCTCTGGAGGCCGAGAGAAGCAGGTGCGGTGAGCACACGGGAGCTGTCCGGCCCAGTGTGTGAGTGTGTGTGTGTGTGTGTGTATAGGTACGTACGTACACTCTTGTGGTAAGTGCTGGGTGCCTCCAGGTCCCTGTATGGACTTCCGGGCGTCTGCCTGCCTGGGTGGGCTCTTGGCCTCTGTGCTCCATGCGTGTCGCCGTGTGCCCAGGGCGGTGAGATGCCTCTGCCTCTGCCGTGGCCCGTGCTGTGTGGCCACCTCGGGCTGGCCTGGCTGTGGTGTGTTCCCGTGAGCATCAGAGCCCCTGGGGAAGTGGGGCTCTGCTGTGAAGCATTTTCCCTCTTCTCTCCTCCAGTCTGATCGATACGCTGCTCCTGCACGGCCTCCCAGAAGACCACACAGCCGCATTCTGCACAGAGTCAAGTGTGGGTTTAGAAAAGCCCATCGCCCCTCTGGGCACGATTTCTTCAGTCAACCTCCTGGAGGGCAGAGCTCCCCATAGTGGATACAAGCCGTGCCAGGGCCGTGTGCCTGGCTATTGTGCCAGCGCGCCATCTTGGAAAGGCTGTGGGCTAAGTAGGGCCAGATGGAGACATGGTGCCCCGTAGGCAGCCCAGTTAATTGATGTCATTTTGTGTCAGTATCCTCCCAATATTTGTTCAACATTTATTTCCTGGAGGGGTAAAAATGGTGTTTTGTGGGTAAAACTGGTGTATCGGCTCATGGTACCAGGTGATGTATTGTATGCCCTGAGCATGACATGCATTTTAATTCACTCAGTGGCCTTTGACATTGGGGTTTCCTGTCACTGAACAGAGGAGGTGCCTCGTCACTCATTCAGGACAGAGGTAACTCATACAGATGTGGTGACACCGGTTGTTGGTTTGAACAGGACTCTGCCAGGCATGATCTGGATTGAAAATTGCTGTCTTTTCTTCAAGGCTGGGCTTGTCCTACACAAACACTGCCTTTCTGTGAGCTGGGTGAGGGTGCGTGGTTCAGGCAGCCCCTACCCTGTGGACATGCAGCTTTGGGAGTGAGGTTGGGGGAGACTTGGGCCTAGACACGCAGCTTGTGTTGGGGGTGCTGACCTGTACTTGTGCAGGGGACCTGGCTGGCTCCCGTGTGTGAGGATGGGGGAACCGGCATGTGGTGTCTGGTGTGTGGGGTATGGGTTGGGTGGGGTATGCGCTGGACTGAGCATATGGTGTCCAGGGTTCAGGATGGAGAGTTCGGGTGTGGGATGGAGGCGGGTGCTGTATGAGCCTTGGGTCAGATCAGAGACAGCATGTAGGTCAGGTACAGGCACCAGTGTGTGATACACCTTCTGGTGTGTGTGTGTGTGTGTGTGCACAAGTCTATGAATGGAGCCCCTGAGGACAGGTTTAAGGTTTCTGCTTTCCAGCCAATCTTTTTTTTTTTTTTTTTTTGAGACACGGTCTCACTTTGTAGTTCAGGCTGGCCCTCAGCTCACTATGTAGCCCAGGCAAGCCTCAAACTCAGCAATCCTCCTGCCTCTGCCTCCCGAGTGCTGGGATGACAGGCGTGAGCCACCATGCCTGGCCAGCCAATCTTTCCATAGACTCGGGCCTTGCTTTCCTGCCCGCCCCCAGCCCTCAGGGGCGGCTCATGCTGGAGGGGCCTGTCCTGTGTTCCCCGTGACACTGCCCCCGGGGCTAACAGGCCCTGTCTGTGGGCTTGACCCAAACAGTGTTTTAGTGGGGGGGGACATTTGGTGGCATTTGCACAGGAGCTTTGTGCGGACTCAGGAGCCCTGTGGCCCCAGCAGGCCTATCTGGAGGGGCCTCCCAGGGGTCCCCTCGCTGCGTCCCCCCCCTCGTCCTCGCTGGGTCCCCGCCATCTGAACTACGAGCTGTTTCTGATCCAGCCTTCCACCTCTCCCCTATGCTGCCTCCTCCTTTTCCATACTGTAACCAATACATTTTTCAAAAATTTACTTAAAACCTTTATTGATCTCCCTGGCATCTGCATGATGAAGACCCTGCTCCTTGGTCTGGCATTGAGGTCCCTAAGCTGACCTTTATCTGCCTGCTGTGCCAAGAGATGCTTGGCACAATGTCCTTGAACCCCAGGGCTAGGTCAATCCTCCCTCTCCCAATTCCTGCCTTCCTGGGCAAGTATGTTCTTGTTGCCTGTTCAGCCAGTTTTACAGTGTTCCCAGAAGCCTTCTCTTCCCTCTCTGGGCACAGCAGATGGTGCCCCACTCATGCCAGTGTCCAACCCAGTGGTGGCTGGCGAGTGTTGTCCCCACAGCACGGTGGGCTTCTTTTGAGCTCTCTCAGGGACAGTCCTGGGCCAGCCTGGCACCTCCAAGTCTGACTCCGGCTTTGGAGGGATTCACCCTGAGCAGGCTCTGGGCCATTCACACTACTGGGGGTGACTCGTGTGGAGATCATGACATTTTCTTCATGCTCCATTTGGGCTGGAAGCTGGTCTGAGCTTTGCTACCAGGTGGGAAGAGACGTTGTCTGCAGGATTCCCCATCCCACACCCCTGGGCTCGCACTCTCTGTAGTACATGCTGTGTAGACCAGACCGGTGTTACATGCACAGTACTCCTGCCTCAGCCTCCCAAGTGCCGGGATTACAGGTGTGAGGGATTACACGCCTGGCTTCAGGACGCTCCTCTGGGCTGCCCCATCCTGGAGACTCTTCTCCGAATTGACATGTCCCTGGTGGTAGGGGCGAGAGAACCCTGAAAAGAGAAGGCGAGTTTCCCCGGACTGGAGGAGCATCTTTATGACATCACTCCAGCCTTGTGAGCTGACGGAAATCCCTGGTGGAGGTGACTGGCACCTGCTGTCTGCTAGGGCCTTGGGGCGGTGGTGTTGCCAAGGGACGGGTGGCTCCCATCTCCAGGGCCCGGGTGACAGGAAGCGTCCCGAGGACCAACAGTGGGTGTCTCAGAGTGATCCTCGCTAAACAGTAGCCACAGTGAGCGAGCCCTACCGAGGGACCTGGGCACTCCGAGCCACTTCTCTGAAATGGCGGCTATGCCAGGTGTTTGCAGTGGGACAAGGGCAGGGAGCGGGTCACTGGCCCCATGTGTGAAATGGAGATGAGAACGCTGTCACCGTCTCGGTGACGAGATGGATGGGCAGTGACCGTCCACTCCTGAGCCTGCCCAGGCCACGGGCTTCTGCACGTGTAATAACCTGTGCGACAGATGCTAATGTCACCTGGCTGTGGGAGAGGACCCTGGGGGACATGGAGGCCCATCTCAGGGCTGCTGCAGCCTGGCTGAGGGAGGCTGAGTCTGTGGAATACAGTCAGTGCTGTGCAGGAGCCCTCGCTGACGCGGGTCACATGGGAAGGGTGTGGTGGCCTGTAATGCGCCACCCTCACTGGGCCCCATTGAGGACTTTGTGGCCCATGAGCAGAGGGACTTTCTTCTTCCGACTGCATGGCGGCCGGGCTTGTCCTACAGTTGTCCTCAGCAGACGGCTCCCCTGCAGGGTGACAGACCCCTATGGGCGTGGCCGTGGCCTTTCTGGGTCACCAGCCCAGCACGTCTCCCCAGCAGTGTGTCGACAGCACTCAGCCTCCGGCCCGGAAAGCATCAGGTGCGGTTCTGCTTATTGAGTTTATTTAATTTCTCTCTGCCGGGCTCTGCTTTGTTCCTTGACAGTTCTCAATAAACCTTCGCTCTGAAACAGGAACCTCAGTCTGCATTTTTTTTGAGACAGGGTCTCGCTTTGTAGTTCAGGCTGGCCCTGAACTACACTATGTAGCCCAGGAAAGCCTCAAATTTAGCAATCCTCCTTCCCCTGCCTCCCGAGTGCTGGGATTACAGGCGTGAGCCACTATGCCTGGCTCTGTGCTATGTGGTACTGATTGCTGGTGGGCGTGAGTCACCACGCTCAGTATTGTTGTATGTGGTTACTGGGGATCGAACTGGGGACCTTGTGCTTGCTAGGCAGGCACTGGGATCACCGAGCTAAATCTCTGGCCCCTCAGTCTGCATATTTCAATCAGCAAGAAGCAGCACATTGCTTCCTCTTGTTTCAAGACAATTTCACCGTCTAACGCTGAGCCCCTTCCTTCCTCCGAGGATGTGGGAAGTCACACCGAGAGCGCCTGGGAGGAGCAGGCTGCAGCCAGAGAGGCGATGCCTGGGCTGGGCCTGGCCTCAGGTCCTGAGCCTCAGGCACTAATCTGTGTGCAGGGTGCCTGTCCACCGAAGCACTGCTCCACCCTGTCCCCAAATCACTGTCACTCTGTTGTCCCCTGGGGGATGCTGACCACAGCCTGTCTCGGGTGCAGGGTTCATTCTACTTGATCCAATTCGATGTGAGTCTTTTCAGCTGCGCAGTGTTAGGCTCTGGGCCAGACACTGCATGGCGCTTCACTCCTGCCTGCCGGAGCCTGGAGTTAGTGGGGCCAGGCTCATCATTCCTTGCCGGTGAGGTGCAGGCCAGGGTGTCCAACCCACACCGTGGCCAAGGAGGCCTTTCGGTAGATGGACATCTAAGCCCAGATTTGAGGGACAAAGGAGAGGAGGCTGCCAGTGAAGAAGGGGTTGTTTCAGGTGGAGACCAGAGGCCAGAAAGTGTGGACATGGAGATGACCTCTCTGGGGCACAGAAGGTTCTGGAAGAATGTGGCCAGAGGTCGAGAGGAAGCTGGGATGGGTTAGGGCTTGGCAGGCAGAGCTTTGAGGCTTTCTGTCAAAGAGTTTGTGCTGTTGAAGGGGACTGACACCTCTCAGAGTCACTGATGTGTACCCCCCAGGGGTCTGAGGGCAAACTGTCTGATGTTTAGACATTGTTTCTGGAACAGAAGCCCTACTGCCCATTTCTGTGGTGTAAACATTCTCACCCGACTAATCTTGAGCTACCTGTGTGATGTCACTGAGCACAGTGGATTGGATTTGAGCTGCCTGCCACCAGCCTGCTCTCCTGAGATGGGAAGAAGTGGCCTTGTCATACGGCTGGCTGGAGGGAGCAGGGAGCCCTCAGCCTGTTCTACAGTGAGGGAGCCGGCAAGCTCTCCTGGCCCTTCCTGTCTCCTCTCTCCACATGGAGCACAGGGCTCTGTGCAGGGCTAAGAAATATTCTGTGTGCCTTTTTTTTTTTTTTTGAGGTACTAGGGATTGAACTTGGGCCCGTGTGCATCCAAGTCTGGCGCGGTACCACTTAAGCTAAATCCCCAAGCCCTGAAATATTCTGGAAGGATGAACAGGACAGGACCTTTGGGGACCCTGAGAACAGCTCTGGGAGGAAGTCAAGGCAAGCAAGGGGGACCATGTGATCGTGCTCAGGATGGGAGGAGCATGCTAGGAGAAGAGGCTGATGAGCTGATGATAATAATTATGACAATTATGCAAAATACACAAATAATAATTACGGAAAATCATGATTATTATTTGTGGGTATGAGATGTCTCTAGCTTTTTGGAACGGCCCGGAAGCATTGGGTGCCCCTTTTCTCGTGGGTGGCTGAGTGTTACAGCCACGCTCGGGGCTGGCTGGGAGGAGCAGGGGTTTCTATTCTTTTCTGGATGGCTGTCTCCGGCGTAGGTCTTGGTAGGACCCTGTCTTCCTCAGCCAGTGCCCAGTCTGGGAGAGCAGATTGCAAGCTCAGAAAAGGCGGCCAGCATCCTCTTCTTGTTCTGATCTCAGGACCTCTCTGAGGGCCCAGCTCTGGCTGCAGGAGAGTTGGGGTGGCTAAGGTTAGTCTGGCGGAGTAATTCGAAGGCTCAGGAGCTGCTGTGAGTGTCCCGATGCAGGGTCTCCTGGCTTATGGCTGACTGGATGCCTGACCCAAGTGTAGTCAGATTTTTCTCTTCATGGGACCAGGAGACAGTGAATTTGTCCACATGAATGTCTGGGTGTCTCACTGGGAAGCTGGGGATGGGCAGGTTCATCCCAGAGACCAAGGGGACTGTAGAGCAGGGGAGAGGAAGGGCTGACTGGTTCGCGGCCACCTTTCTGCAGGGCAGGCCCTCCAAGGTTGTGGTTTTATGGATCAAAAGTCAACTTACGCTACCTCATTAAAGACGTCAGTGGTACAACAAGGGTATGCTATGGAAATCCAACCTGAGAAACGGTCGTAGGGCAAGAGATCCTGGGAAACTGAGGTACACTGGATTTAAGGTGGTGCCAGGACCTCAGCAGGTGGAGGCAGCTTATTAGTTCTTTTAACATGACTTAAATTCTGTTGGTTGTGTCTGCTTTTTGGTCTTGCTACTAGCCAATTCTCTTTTTCTAACTCAAAATTTTGGGAGAAGAAATCTGATTGGTTAGCCCACGACTAGTGTCCCTTTGTAGTCTTTTATGTCAGGCCATGTGATAGGCTTTTAAGAAGCCTATGGCCAGGCTGCTCTTGTGTCACGTGCTCACTCATGGCCCAGTCAGAGGCTAGTTCTGAGCTGGCGCTCTTTGGAAAGATAGTTTCAAGGAAAAGAGACTTGGTGGTGGCAGTGGGGTGGACAGCATGCATGTGAATGGCAGGCAGGCTTAGCACTAAGTTCAGGGGTGATGGTGAGTCTGAAAGACTCTTGAGAATGTGAAATGATCCAAGGTGAAATTTGGGAAGATTAATCTGGTCACAGGGAGGGGGTTGATTGGTGGGCAGAGGGCAGTCAGAGAGGCCAGGTAAGTGGCTGTTCCCTCTGTGCAGTGAGGTGATGAGCTGGCTTGGCCTAGTGGGCAGGGTCAGACCAGGACCAGGCTGGATAGTGAGGCTGCAGGGTACCAGACTTGAGGTGGCACTCATCTCGTGGGGAGCACTTGCAGAAGCCTAAGGTGCCTCCTTCATTCTGCTCACCCAGCTCCTCCTGTGCTGTCCCTGACGGGAAGCTGGAGCACTTGGTAACTGGTGGGATGTGGGTGGTCAGGGGTGAGATCTTCTCCTTGGTGTGGTGCCCTGGAGAGCACGGAGGCCAGGCCCTGGGGTGTGAAGCCAAAGTGCAGGCTGGAGGAGCAAGCTGCTGGCTCTTTTTTTTTTTTTTTTTTTTTTTTTGAGACAGGGTCTCGCTTTGCAGTTCAGGCTGAGCTCACTATGTAGCCCAGGCAAGCCTCAAACTCAGCAGTCCTCCTGTCTCTGCCTCCTGAATGCTGGGATTACAGATTTGAGCCACCAAGCCCGGCATGCTGCTGGCTCACTTTGGGGTGAGGTGAACAGGAGGGTCCTGGAGGACACGGTGGACAAGGCTTTCAGCAGACAGATGGGGTGTGACCCTGAAGCTCGGAGGGTCATCAGAGCTGGAGAGGTGGCCTCTGGAAGTGCTGGCCTGGGCCTGACCAGAGCATGGGTTTGCCTGGAGCACGTGTTCAGCAAAGAGCTCTGGAAGTTATTTTCCAGGTGATGGTGTAGGGAGGACCAGGGAAGTTTCTGGCAGCTGGCAGTAGTGTCAGGACCCAGGGACACCTGTGGGTGGGACACCTTAGCCCTTTAGTTGACCTGTGCTTACACTCACGCTTGTGCCTCGTCCTCAAGGATTCCAAAAAAAGGGATTTATAAATTAGAGTGCATTCATAGTTTAAATTTTAATTGGCCCCACTAATTTTGGAACACTGTTAAAATCGGAACACGACTGCCTGGTTGAAAGGTTGAACGCTGAGGGTCATGCGTGGTCCCTGCTCCTCTGAGAAGTGGCTGGCTAGCACCGTCCAGACCAGGCCAGTCCCCGGGTGGGAGCAGCAGCCACAGCTCCCCTAAAGACCCCTCGGGTTCTTTAGCCTCTCAGCGTCATTCACATCCATGAATTCAGCTGAGCTGTCAACCTGAAGGAGAAGACACAGAGCTCCTCGTGCTATTTCACAGATGAAGCAGATGAGGCTGCAGACGTTAAGTGAGTCAGCCAGAGCTGCACAGCCAGGATCCAGGTCTACTTAAAAAGTACAGTCGCATCCCAGCACTCGGGAGGCAGAGACAGGAGGATTGCTGAGTTCGCGGCGGCTTGCCTGGGCACCATAGTGAGCTCAGGGCCAGCCTGAACTACAAAGCGAGACCCTGTCTCCAAAAAGAAAGAAAAAAAAAAAAGTACAGTCGCCTGAACCTCAGTGTTCCCACGTTTCCAGGTTTCCCTTGGATTTGCGATCGTGATGTCAGAGTGGGACATGGGGCCGATGTTTATGAAGGACTTGCGCGCTGGAGGATGTATTTTACATTTGAAGCTCAGTTAGCAGGAGGTAGGTATTCTCATCTGTCTATTGGCAAGAATAAAAAATAGATAATGTCCAGTTCTGGTAGTGATGACAGAAAAGGGTTTTGGCATATATCCTGGGGAGTGAGACTCGCTCTACATGATAGAGAGCGAAATTAGCAGTGCCAATTAAAATTTAAAATATGAATGCGCTCTAATTTACAAATCCCTCTTTTGGGAATCCGTCCTGTGGGAATGAGAGCATCTGATCGCGGAAGTGGGTGCGCGGCGATGTTCTCCCCGGCGGGTTTGCAGTCCCGAGGTGAGGCGGTGGGGCCTCAGAGGGAGGGGCTCAGGGGCAGCTCTGGCGAGGCGGAGGTGCCGCCCGGTGTGCTGACCGGGAGCTTGTCCCTGACGCTCCGAGAAAGGCGAATGTGAGGAATGTGAGTCCTGCTTTAATCAGGTAAATAAACAGAAGAAAGCAAAAGAAAGAAAATCCCATGTGTCCATTTCTTTGGTGTCTGGGTGGGTCTAGAAAATCATGTGAAAAGATCTCGGCCACCTGGGGTGACCTCCGGCGGGGTGGTGGAAGTGGGGTGGGCGAGGGAGCTCATTTCTCTTGCATTTATCCCGCTCTGAGGGAGACTTCTTTGGCTAGGGGGCTCCCTCCCTTCTCCCTCGCGCTGGGACGGAACTGTGGGTCTCTGCAGTGGGTGTTCGGCTCTGCACGGGGTCCCACGGCCCTCTCCTCTGCCCCATTACGGAGAAGCAAGTGTCAGGACAGAGGCTGTGGTGCCAGAGGCAGGAGGGACAGGAGCTCTGGGTGCAGAGGCGCTGCCGTGGGCGGGGCAGCCCGCGAAGACTCTGCCCCTGGGGAGGGGCACGTACAGCACCCACGGGGGCCTCGGAGGCTCCTGTCTGTGCAGGACCCTGCTGGCCAGCCCATTAGTTCTGACGCCAGGAGTCATGAGTTGTTAATGGTGTTTGGACTTGTTAGCTCCGCCTGTGGCCGGCCTTGCGCCCTGTGATGGTGGGTAAGGGATGGGGGGGGGGGGCTGTGGCTCAGTGGTGACTAGTGAGCACGAGCCAATGCTCAGCCTGGGGTTGACAGCCCTGGTACAGCCTGGCAGGGAGAGCGGTGTGTGAAGGCCCCGGAGAGCCCGGGGTCAGGGGAAGACCCGGTGCTGGAATGGGCAGATCCAGTTGTGTCTCTGCTCGGTGTCTTTGGAGCTGAGTGACCTGGAACTGTCTCATTACCTCTCTGAGCCTCAGTTTCCCTACCTGTGAATTGGAAGTTACACTGGTCCTCAGCTGCCGGAGATGAGAGGATTCAGTGAGCCAATGCACCCGAGACAGGGACCGTGTCTCTGCAGCCCCGGCCTCACTCCTCCTGTGCTGGGGGCTCTGCTGTCCTGGGACCCGCTGCCACCCACCTGCCACAGGCGCTTTGTACAGTCTGCTCCCTCCGCCTGCTGTGCTCTCCTCCCAGCAGGTCCCTGCTCACCCGGCACCTAGGGAAGACCTTTTCTGACCCCATTGTCTAGACTGTCATCCACTCTCCTCTCTTCATCTGCCCTGTTTTTTTTTTTTTTTTTTTTTTGAGACAGGGTCTTGCTTTGTAGTTCAGGCTGGCCCTGAGCTCACTATGTAGCCCAGGCAAGCCTCAAACTCAGCAATCCTCCTGCCTCTGCCTCCCGAGTGCTGGGATGACAGGCGTGAGCCACCACGCCCGGCACTGTGGTATGTGGTATTTGATGGCTGGTGAGTGTGAGTCACCACGCCCAGCATTGTGGGGTATGGCACTGATTACTGGTGGGCATGAGTCACTACCTAATATCATATTGTATGTTGTTACCAGGATCGAACCAGGGACCCTGTGCTTGCTAGGCAGGCAGCGGAACCACTGAGCTAAATCTCCGGCCCAATGTGCCCTGTTTTTATTGGCAGCCCTTACCTACTGGGTACGAGGTGGCTTGTTTCTTCCTCTAGGCTGTGCCCTGAAAATGGAGGCTGTGTTGTGTGGGCCACGGAGCGTCCAGCACCTAGCACAGGACTCAGGTTACAGGGGGTGTGCAGGAAAGATTTATTTTATGGCACCAGAGCCTCGCACCTTCTAGGCAAACACTCTAACACTACATATGTGCAGTGCAATTTTTAAATATTTTTATTTCGAGATAAGGTTTCACTAAGCTGCCTAGACTGGGCTTGACCTTGGGATTCTCCTGCCTCGGCCTCGTGAGTAGCAGGGATGACAGGCAGGAAGTATTTACTGAAGGAAGGGAGGAATAGCTCTGTGACAGCCACAGAGCAAGCGCTCAGCCAGGGGCGCGCAGGCCGGGCATGCAGGAGCAGCAGCTGGGCCAGCGGAGGCCCGTGACGAGCTGCCTTCCCAAGGCTGCCTCTGTGCAGACTGAGCCCTCCCGTCCCCCCCAGAGAAGACTGCTCCTGGGGGGGGCAGTCTGCTCCCGCCCCGTGATCCAGAAGGAGGACACCGAGGCCGACCGTGGCCTTGGCTGAGGTCCGGACCGCACCACTGACACAGTAGGTGGAGGTGGCGGTGCGTCGGTGTGGACAAGGAGCGAGGGTCTGTGCTGGGGCAGCCATGGGGAGGGCCCTCGGGGTCCTGCTGCCAGAGCCCTGGCTTCTGCCGCAAGTGTTTCCAAAAACGATGTGTGTCCTTGTGTGTGACTGTGGTGTGGTGAGCATTGTGAGCATGCTGGTGTGTGTGTGTGTACAACCTGTGTCCTGTGTCTGCCTCCCTGTGTGAGCCTGTGTCTGGCTGCTTGGCCTGTGTTTGCTTGTATGTGCTGGGTGGTACTTTTACGTGCATACTGGGTGTTGGCTTGTGTGAGAAGCGTGACAGTATACACGGGTGTATGTGTGAATCTGCTGTGTTTGTGTTGTTTGTGTCTGGAACTGTCTGAGAGTGAAATTTTGTTTGCTTTCAGTTTTGGAGAAAGGGTTTCGCTGTGTAGTTCAGGCTGGACTTGAACTCACGACGTGACCCAAGCTGGTCTCAAACTCACAGTGATCCTCCTGCCTCAGCCTCCCAAGTCCTGGGATCTCAGGCATGTGCCACCACACCGGCCAAGGCTGAAACCTTGTGAGGAAAGCTTTCTATGCTGAGGAGTAGTTTGTTTGCAACGAATTATCAAAGACAGCAGTTGTGTCATTCTGTTTGCTCCCCTGTCACAACATACCCTGCCACGGAGCCGCGGAGAGAGGTGAGTCTCTCTGGAGGATTTTTGCCGATTGCTGCGTTTCATTAGGAACACAGTGACTTTGTGAGGCTGGGCGGGCGGTGGTGGGGAGAGCTGCCTGTAGAGCTGTGGCCGTGGGACTGCGTCCCATTTGATGCTAATTGGCTTGATGATGATAATTGTGGCATCGCAGGCGATGTGACCGGCTCCTAATTTCATATAATCAATAAGCTAACAACAGCTCAATGCAAATGAGATGTGGGGAACAGGGGGCCATTTGTAAGCCGTGTTCTTAATGTGTTTCACTCATTAGCGGTGGCGGGGTTCCCTGCGCGAGAGGGCGGAGGAGGTGATCACGGAGGGCCGTGCTCTCTGCCCTCCTTTACCCTGGAGCGCTGGGGACCAGGACTTCCGAGGCCTGGCTGACATGGAGTCGGGGGTACGGCAGCTCTCGAGGACAGCTCCTGTTGGGTTCGCCACCCCAGCACGGGTTCTTATGGTTCCCCTCCACTTCCGTCTGACTTGGGGGTGCTCAGGGTCGGAGCCGCTTTTCTGGCTGACGGCGCAGTATCGCTCAGGGTCTTTCCTGAGCCAGAGCTCCAAGGGCCGCCGCTGTGTTTCGCTCGCTAGCTAAGACCTCGCCAAGGTCACGGGGGTCTCGACCACAAAGTTAGGGTCTTTCTGCTCTTCTGGGCTCTGATTCGGCTCTTGGGCTGCAGCTCGTTCAGACCTTGCGTGTGTGTGCACGGGTGTGTATACTGTAGTGTGCCCCAGAGAGTGAGGCAGGAGTGCAGGGCCGGGGCTCAGCACTGTGTTTAGAAAACCTCCGGACCCAGACTGCTGGAGTTCCCATTGGCTGCGGGATGATCTTGGATGAATTATTTAGTCTCTTTGGGCCTCAGCTCTCTTTTCTATAAATGGGCACAATAAGGGGTGGTATCTCTTCATGGGTCTCCTGTAAGAATTAAATGAACTAGTATCTCATTTTGATATTTACTAAAGTGGAAAACAATCCTTCGATCTCATTAGCCATTCACCTGCTTGATAGGTGAATGGCTATCACAAGTGGCAGGTAGCTGGAAGCTCGGGCAGGGCAAATACTGAACCCCTAACACAGTGTGGTGTGCCAGTGCCCCTCCTGCTTGCCAAGGAGCTCTGCTCCGTGCCCCCTTTGTTATGTCCTCTGTACCTGTGGCCCAGGCCTGGGGCCCCCAGTATCTGTTGTACCAGATGGCCCAGGAGTTCTTAACGAGGGGCTCTCGTGCACGCACGCAGGGGGGCAGGGCCGTGTGCTGTGGTCATCATGTCAGAGGCTTCCTTGGGGAGGCAACAGAGAGTATCTGGCCCAGGAGTCCCCGGGAGCACCGCCTCCTAAACCAGTGTGAAAGTCCTCCCGACTTGTCCTGTGGCCTCACAACTAAGTGACCCAGAGGTCCTGTGGTTGCCCTGGTGTCACCTCTCTCCACCTCCTCCCCAGATCACCAGGCCTCACAGACATGTGCTGGGTTAACCAAACCCCCATCCTGGTGCTACCAGTATCAATGACTTGACCTTGGAGGAGTCACTGTTTCTTCCTATCCTCAGTTTTCACATCTGTAAAGTGGGGGAAAGAGAAGGAATATTGCACAGCCTCTGTAATGTAGAACAGGGACAATCATGTCTGCCCTCAGGAATATATGTGGGATCTGAGGTCCAGGATTACCTTTCAGCCCAGAGCAAAGGACACAGGACTGCAAGTCCAGGCAGCGTGTCTGCCTGCATGGGAATTGGCTTCTTAAGTGTTCAGAGTTCTGGACCCCACACTAGAGCGCTGTGTGGGTTTAGGATCTCCAGGGGTGACGACTGTGCCTTCCCATCATACTGCTCTTGTAAACCTTGTGCATTGTAAGGTTAAGGGCACATGCTAGGGCCACGCTCCTGCTTCTGCGGGGGTGGGGGGAGTGGTGGGGATTCAGTACAGGGAGAGGGTAGAGAGAAGGGTTTGAATGGGGGTGGGGGTGGGGAAACTGGGTCTAGTCCAAAGTCAAGTTCTAGACAGTTTGGGAAACAACAGCCAAGCCTGTCTCAGAAAAGAAACGCAGACCCAGGGGTCTGATCAGAGGGGCGAGTGATGGTGGAGGCCTTCCCTCAGGGTGGGTTCTTTCTCTGGCTTTCTGGAAACAAGGCCTGATGCTAATGAAGTGGGCTATGGTAATCAGGCTGTGGGGGCGCTGGTGAGAGAAGTGGTTGAAATGCACAGGTTTGGGGGCAGCACAGAACAAGATTAAAATCCTGGGGCTGGAGATTTAGCTCAGTGGTTCCAGCACTTGCCTCACAAGCGCAAGGCCCTGAGTTCGATCCGGTAACCACATACAATGCTGGGTGTGGTGGCTCATGCCTGTAATCCCAGCATGCAATCCTGGGAGACAGAGGCAGGAGGATTGCTGAATTCGAGGCTTGCCTGGGCTACATAGTGAGCTCAGGTCCAGCCTGAACTACAAAGCAAGACCCTGTCTCCAAAAAAAAAGGAAACCCTGGCTTGGTGGCACCTTAGGAGTGTGACTTCAGCCAAACCATTGAACCTCCCCTGTGGAGTGGTAATAGTGACATCTGCCTTACAGGACTGGCAGATTCAGATACTGGCATGTTCTCTGTGCCGAGCAAGCTCCCAAAATCTCACTGACAAGGCTGGGTAGGACTTGAATAGCAAGAGTCACTGCCCCTCACACCATGTTCTGTTACTCCTCAAACATTTTCATATCAATGCCCTCATGGAGGCCTGGATGGGGTTTAGGAAAGTTCAATGATATCCTCAAAGATACTTGATGGGACCAGGATGGGGGCACACTGGTCTTAATTGAGACTCACCATTGGTGTCTTATCTAGTAGCTTATGTGTGGAAATTGGTTTCTGCTGACTGGGAAACCACCTCTGTCATCTTGATTATGGTGCAATGATGAGGGGGTGGCCGGGGAGGAGTAGGTCTGTTTCTCTTGTCTCTGGTCTTGCACCCTGTGCTTTCTGGGTGCCCAGCCAAAGCCCAATGCCCATTCTTGTGGCTGTTTCACCATCTAAAGCTGTGTTTTAGAAACTGAATGCCTGCTAAGCTGCGAAAGACTGGTCTAAATGGACATGTGTGGGTAGCTGCATGATTCCAGAAAAGCAGCTGGCAAACATACTACAGTCCAGGCCAGGCCAGGCACGAACTGGGGGAGGCTGGGAGAGTCATACCAGGCAGGAAGTGGAGCTGGGCAAGCATCTGGCTCTACAGTTGGCTGAGGACAGACAGGATAAGGCACGGACTGACAGCTGGTGTGGAAGGTGGACTCAGCCAGGAGCATGGCAGGCTGTCAGCACCACGGACAGCTCAGGGGGGGTGTGTTTCCCTTGGGGTCTAGACCCCTCTGCAGTTTGAGACTTTTACCCAGATCATTCACCTTCTCCAACCGTTGCTCTTGCTGGTTGTTAAAATGCCTCTGCACATCCCGTTCCTAGCTGGGTCTTTACAAGACCCCTCCAAGCTCTGAAATTGTATTTCCAGCAGAATGCCCATGATTTTGACCTGCTTCATCTCCCTTAAGGCTCCAGTTCACTAACTGGGAACCCTGTCTTGCTGTGAGCAGGCCACTGAACTTTGACTTGGGCTGAAGAGAGAGCTTTCTCATGATCCCTGCCCGTTAGAAGTGAGGCTCCTTTAGCTCTTCTGCTCCTGCTCCTTTGCTTTAGCAATCAGGCCTGAAGATCAGAAGTCACGAGACAAGGAGCTTTCCCACTAATGAGCTCTCTGAAGGCCTCAGACAGCCCCTCCCACTGCCCCGCCCCACCCCGTCCACTTATTTATAATACATGGTACCATCCGTCAACATGCCAGAGGGAAAGGACCAATCAGCTTGCAGCACTGCCAGTTCACGCTGGGGAAGGCCAGGCCCAGAGGTGTACACTAAGGGGTGAAGCGACTTCCCAGATCCACACGGCCACTGCTGACGGAGCCACGGCCCTGAAACTGGGTCTTAGAATTCCCAGTCTGACTCTATTCCCTCTACAAACCTTCTTTAGAATGCATTTATTTTGAAAACTGAAGTGGAGCCTCTGTTTCATTTGACAGCTTGGCATTTTTCTGTCTGTCAACACTTTGATAAATTTAGAAGAAATGGACTTATTTTGGCACATCTGGGACTAGAAAAAGAGATGGAGATTGCCACTGCGATGATGTCTTCACTCTATCACCTGATACAAAGTGGCAGTTGACACGAGCATTTTCCAGGAGACACGCTATCTTTAACTTGTTAACGAATTCTAGCATAATGTGACTTGTGGGCTGTTGTTATCGTGGTTATACCTGCTTTGAGCTGACCTGGACAGCAGGGTCATTGTTCCCAGTGGAAAGTACATCACCCATTCCACCGTGGACAAGACAGCCAGAGGGGTGGAGGAGCCAGCCTGGGTTTGGAGGGGCTGGGATCATGGTTACTTGATGACGGGGGTGGGGGAAGGTGTTGGGAGCCAGTGTCCTGATTAAACATGGGCCGGGAGAAGCAACGGGGAGCAGTCTACATGTTGGGGGTTTGGTGATCCCTTTCCTACCGACTGGTTATTTTCCCTTCACTACCACACCCAGGAAGACTGGGGTGCCCAGTGTCTCCGGCCTGGTAAATCTGCTGGGGATGTCTGAAGATACGGTTGCAGTTTCCTTTTCTACATAGTCAATCTCAAAAGTCAAAGGGTCAGTTTTTCCTAGGAGCCTTGGGGGGATGCTTCTGGGGTCGCTGGGTTGATCAGGGCACTTGGTCCTTGCAGAAAATGAGGAGGGCGCAGGGCTAGAGTTCAGAAGCCTGAATTTTGGTGTGGACACTAAATAGGAAAGAATTCCAGGGTGAAGCTCTCTGTTGCTTTCTCTCTCCCTCTCTCTTTCCCTCCCTCCCTCCCTCCCTCTTTCTCTTTCTCTTTTGTGAGGATCTCACTGTGTAGCCCAAGTTGGCCTCAAACACGTGGCAATTGTCCTGTCTCAGCCTCTCAAGTGTTGGAATTACTGGTGTGTGCCACTGCACTGTCGCTTCCCCCTCGACCAGCAAGGAAGACGCGACCGCGAACTCTTCTTTCTGCTGTTTTATTCAGGATCCTTTGCTCGAGCAAAAACAAAAAAGAAGGGGTCTTCTCAGGTCTCTCCCAGTATATATATACCTAGTCATCAGCCAATGCCTGAAGGACACGTGGCATTCTGGGATAGGCGGCTATACAGCGGAAGCG
>PVIC010038534.1:0-17537 GCA_004025085.1 Thryonomys swinderianus
AGGCCATCCTATACACTGTGTACAGAATGCTGATATACTCATTCATAAGCACATAAAGGAAGATCTGGAAAGATACACAGTCTAAAAAGCAAAAGAGAAATTCCATTTATATGGATATATAAAAGTATACCAAAGCAACTGTTAATTACATTTAAATTATGGAAGGAATTATGCCCCTAGACAACCTTTGGACCTTGGCATTTTCACCCTGTTAGTATGGCTTGCAGATTTTGGACCTGCTGACCCTCACAATCACAAGAGTCAATTCCTAAATAAATCTCTTTCTATAGATCTGTGGGTTATGTTTCCCCATGGAACTATAATACAGTACCCAATAAATGATGGGGAAGAAAATAAACGTAATAAATGATGGGGGGAGGAAGTCCTAGCATCCTAAAATAACAAAATGATCTACTGCTATTGGGTGGAGGAAATACATTTTAAAATTAACTAATTAACGCCGGGCATGGTGGCTCATGCCTGTAATCCCAGCACTCAGGAGGCAGAGACAGGAGGATTGCTGAGTTCGAGGTTTGCCTGGGCTACATAGTGAGTTCAGAGCCAGCCTGAACTACAAAGCGAGACTCTGTCTCAAAAAAAAACCAAAAACAAACAAACAAAAAAAATTAACTAATTAACTAATTTTTTTTTTAAAGACAGGGTCTCCCTTTGTAGTGCAGGCTGGCCCTGAACTCATTATGTGGCCCTGACAAGCCTCAAACTCAAAGCAATCCTCCTGCCTCTGTCTGCTGAGTGCTGGGATTACAGGCGTGAGACACCACACCTGGCACTGTGCTATGTAGTATCAGGAATTGGAGATTAAACTCAGGATCTTACACTTGCCAGGCAGCTAAATCCACAGCCCACTAATTAATTAATTTAAACAAACAATTTTTAAAAGGCGCTTCCTCACATCCAAAGGCAGAGGAGGAGACCAAATAGGGCAAAAAGTAGTCCTGGCATGAAAACGCATTCCCCACGATTAGAGAAGGCACCAGCTTCCCACCTACCCCAATGTCAAACTCGGAGCTGACAGGCTTGTGGTCACTGGTCTTCAGGGCCATGTGGCTCTGGTAACTCAGCTGAGTGATGTTCTTTCCTTTCCAGAGGATCCGGTCACACCAGGCAGGAGCACGACACTTCTCGCTGAAATGGAAAAGCCCTCATTGGGAACACTCCTGGAAACGGCAGGACGTTCTTTCTCCCCAGTGCCGTGGCAAGGGATAACAAAGTACAGCCTTCACACTCATGTGGCCCGGTCATCTGAGATGACAGAAACCATCCAGATCCACCGAGGAACACCATATAGCCCGTGTCATGCACACCAACTAGAAGAGCTCAAAGCCTACACGCAATTCAGATGGACTGTCTGCTCTTCACCCTCCCACAAGAATAGGAAGAGCAAAAAGGCAGTAAGAGTAAGCACTCAGGGCTGGGGATTTAGCTCAAGTGGTACAGCGCCAACCTTGGATGCACAGGGGCCTGAGATCAATCCCCGGTACCATAAAAAAAATTAAAAAAGAGTAAGCACTTAAAAGGAAGTGGTTAAGGGAACAGGCTTTAACTTTCTGCTGTCTGGTTACAAATTTGGACTCTGCCTGTCTGGGACACTGGGATTTCTCTATGCCTCAGTCCCCAATCTCACAGAATAAGAATATAGATTATTCCTAGGGGCTGGAGATTTAGCTCAGTGGTTCCGGCGCCTGCCTCGCAAGCACAAGGTCCTGAGTTCAATCCCGGTAACCACATAGAATGCTGGGCATGGTGACTCACGCCCACCAGCAATCAATACCACATACCACAGTGCCGGGCGTGGTGGCTCACACCTGTAATCCCAGCACTCGGAAGGCAGAGGCAAGAGGATTGCTGAGTTCGCGGCAGCTTGCCTGGGCTACATAGTGAGCTCAGGGCCAGCCTAAACTACAAAGCGAGACCCTGTCTCAAAAAAAAGAATATAGATTATTCCTATCTCAGTGGATGGACAAAAGGATTAGATAGTACAAATAAATGAGCTGGTGCAAATGAGTATCAAATAGCATGTGGTACACAGTAAACACTAATAAAAACACTAACTAGTATCTAGTGACCAAGTACCAGCCAAGTTAGATACGATTATCATCTCATTTAAGCATAAATGAAAAGTAAAGCAAGATCAAGACTTATGAAGGAGCAAAGTTTAAGTCAAATATAAATATATATGGAAAAGGTGGGAAAAGGGTCACAGAAAATTATTGCTCTTGTGTAAGTCCATCAGGGCATGTGCTTCCCAGAATTCCTGGTTGGCACATCTGGGGGCTGACCTACCTGGTATCCCAGTCATCGGAGCCAGTGTCATACTTATACGTAGGCTGGAATGTGAGCTCCCCCTCTGTGTAGCCATCAAAGATGGTCTTGGCAGCCACTTGAATTTTCAGCTACCCAAGAGGACAGGAGAAAAATACTTCAGAATAGAAAGGTTAAATTTTGAATTAGTGGAGAAAAGGAAATCAATCTGGAATTCAAGACCTAACCTACGGAAAGGGCCTCATTAAAAAAGCTATTCTGTGAGATCTTGAGTTAACCAACTCATAGAAAGAGGAGCAAGCTAACAATTCACCCACGTTCGATGGTTTTTAAGGCTTTTTTTTTTTTTGAGACAGGGTCTCGTTTTGTAGTTCAGGCTGGCCCTGAGCTCACTATGTAGCCCAGGCAAACCTTTAACACAGCAATCCTCCTGCCTCTGCCTCCTGATTGCTGGGATTACAGGGATGAGCTACCACACCTGGCACTGTGGTATGTGGTACTGATGGATGCTGGGTGTGAGTCACCACACCCAGCATTGTTGTATATGGTTCCCAGGATCGAACTCAGGACCTTGCACTTGTGAGGCAGGCACCAGAACCACTGAGCTAAATCTCTGACCCTTTAAGGCTCTTTTTAAGAGTAAATAGCCGGGCATGGTGGCTCACGCCTGTAATCCCAGCACTCAGGAGGCAGAGACAGGAGGATTGCTGAGTTCAAGGCTTGCCTGGGCTACATAGTGAGCTCAGGGCCAGCCTGAACTATAAAGCGAGACCCTGTCTCAAAAAAAAAAGAGTAAATGTGTATCCAGGTGACCTGAGTACATGTCCCTGAGAGGACTACCATTCTCTTCCTGGTATCAAGGACATCACCTGTGCCCACACTTGCTCCAAATATAGAGCAAAACTGTATTGTCAAGTTGTATTATATGGATTGGGGGAAGCTCTTTGCCATGGATTCCCTTACCTGTAAATTTGGGGTTTATAGAACCTACATTATGAAGATTAACTGTCAAAATCAAATAGCACTTGAAATACTTTTCAAAAATAACTAGAATCCTTCCTACTGCATTAACTCTTTCTGCTTGTTTCTGTTTTGCTTTAGACAAAGGATGTCACTATATATCCTAAGCTGACCTCGAACTTGCTATGTAACCCAGGATGGACTCAAAGTTATGATCCTTCTGCCTTGGCTTCCTGTGCGCTCGGACTATAGGTATGCACCTTTGTGCATGGCTTCCTATTTTATTAATCCTAGGAGCTTCTAATGGATCAACTTTCAGCAAGAGATAAAAACTGCCCTTCTCCTGCCTCTTCCTTGACCACCAAGCTTGGCACTGTATAGAGGAGAGAACTGTCAGCTCTAACATGAGGCCCATGTCAACTATCAGAGGGATACTATTTGCCAACTTCCTAAAAATATGATTTCCTAAAATCATTATAAAATAAAAAACAACAGGAAATAATAACTTTAGATAAGAATGCAAGCTGATGCATATATACGGCAAAGCCAGTTAGAAAGAAAGTAACATGTAGAAGAGATGATATTACTTCAGGAATGACTAGAAAAGAAGGCAAGCAAAAATGGATATCAAATTATAAATCAGAATGCCTCAGTCCAGAACAGAGAGGTGATTAACACGTACAGAATAGAGTAGATTAATGCCAACAGGACACTAAGTAGAACAAAGTAATTCACCAAGGAAAAAAGATGGAGTGAGAAAAAATCGATCAGTAAATTACTCTACCCTAAGAAAAACACAATAAAGTTAAGATTCTTGTCCTTCATTAACCTGCACCAGGGAGGGAAAAGGCAGAAGAAAGATTTAGAGTAATAACAATACTAAGGTTATTAAAGACCAGTGCAGCGGGGGATAGAATTAAAAAAGAATAGGAACTTCTAAGATTTGGAACAACTCTGGCCACTTGAGCAGGTTTGAAATCTCTTGAGAGTAGGCAGAAGAGGAGAGAAAAGACTTCCCTTGTCCTGTAAAACGGGAAACACCTGAAAATGACATGCTGTGCAAATGACAAGGACAGCAGGCTACAGAACGGCCTCCTGTGGAGAGCCAAGAAGTCTCTCTCTCACAGCACAGAAGTATGGTGGAGAGAGGAATGTACTAAGTAGGAGACTTACTCTAATGAAATTATTAAATCATCATAAATATACCAACTACTTTCTTTATAAAAGTTGGTCCCTTTTAGTTCCCACTTCAGATCTCTTGAATGAATCAGAAGGCACAAGCTTTGCTCTGAAAGGAGATGAGTGTTTCAAGGAAAGAGCCAATGAAAGGCCACTATGGAAGAGACAAATGCAGATGCAAACGAAGAAAGAACTGGACAGCACCAGCTCCTCAGGGAAACCTCCCAATCTGAGGAAGGTGGAGCTGAGGGTTGGCAAGCCAGACTCTTCTTCTGCCCAAAGAGGACACAGGTGGCCATCTGTACCTGATCATATGCATACAAGGTTTGAAAGGCCTTCTCTTCGATGAGCTTTTTCACTTTTTCCACATCCAGATCTTCTATCCTGTAGTTGAGGTCCCCAAGCCACAAGATCACGCTGTGAGGACAGAGCACAAAGGTAACAGGGTTTAGAAGGGACTTTAACCCATTCTATCCAGGGTGCTTTTGACAGGAGGCCCTGAGTCTCAGCCTCTTAGGAGCTGGGTGGGGAAGAGACTTAGCTTTTTCTCTTGCCACCCTATTTAATGGCAGGTCTAACATGCTGCTAATTCAAGTTTTTCTGGTCCAGTACAAGTTCATTAAAAATATCCTTGCGCTCTTCTAGACTATTTCACTTACACAATTGGGAAGATGGCCTAATCAGATCTAAAAGCAAGACAAGAATTTACTCCACTGCTGGGAAGAAGTGGAAAAAAAAAAAAAGAGAACTGAGTGGGAGCCATATCTATTACCCCAGATCCCAAGGCAGATTATTCTATGATGCCAGCTCTGCCTGCATGTACATTCCAGCCCATAAAACTCATTATCAGTCTTTGTTTCTAGATAGAATTCCTCTCAAACAAAGCTCAGTCTTTGCAGTGGAGCCTGGGTCTAACCACCCCCATATCACTGGGTGGCTTATTTTGCACCTATGGGCAGAGCTTTGAAAGGTGGTTTATTACAGCTCCTGCTTTGGGAAAAAGCAAACCGAAGACTCCCTGATGACATCACACATCTCTTGAAATCTAATACCGCTGCAATGCGAAGCCAGCAGCCATGACGTTAGATTATCAGTGCAGCAGTACACACCCCACCCCAGATAAATGCATCCACAGGCTAAAAGCGGACAACTGTCCAGCAAGCTACAACCCATAAGCTAGTGTGCCACAGACACCAGCACGGAGCAGCTCAGCTATAAGACGTGCTTCCTGCCACAGACCACGGAAAAGAAAAGCCATGCTGTCAGCTTCTAGGATACCCACAAGCACTAAAGACACCTCCACTACGGCAGGCACGATGAAAAGTGTGACTTGTTTGCTCCCTGGTAAGCACCATGGCCCCGGTGGCTTCTTCCTCCTTATAAAAGAGGTGGCATAAGTTTCAACCATAGAGTTTGAAAATTCTAAGCCTCTGACTTCAGACAAATAGCAAGTTTTCGAAATAAATGAAATAAAAATGAACAAAAATTAGCACAAGATGCTCTAAGTAGTTGCAAACACAGTTTTGTAAAGCTGAACTAAGATGAGAAAAAGACCAAGTAGAGGCAAAAGAGTACAGTCCAACTCTCAATTGCACATGCTCTGGAAAAAGACAAAAAATCCTAAAACAAAATCTTCAAAACAATGTTTGAGATGCTCGCCCTTCGGTTGCTTTCTTCACAATGCTAGATCAAGGCACATCCACTATAAAGTACATCTTACACTTTTCCAGGGATAAATGATGTTTGAGAACGATCTGAGAAGTCTGCTGGATGGTAAGTTAGGAAACTAAAAATTTCCAAGAGGTATAATTCACAAGTAACTGACAGCTGGGGACCCTCCACCCCAGCAGTCGCCTCCCCGCGACGCAGTGCACCCACAACTCTGACACTGCACCTGCAGGGCTGTGTGGGAAGGAAGCCCAGACTCACTCGTGCTTGCTGATGGTGAGAGCGGGAAGGCTTGGGTCGGCCTGACAAAACTGCATTCGAGAACAGATGTCTTTATAGTCTTGGTTCCTCCTTTCATACTCCTCTGTGTGGGCTGCCAAGTGAGAATTCACCACGCAGACGCTAGTATTGTGTAACTGGAACCTGATGGCCACACCTCCTTTATTACCCTATTAAAAGGACCCAGAAAAAACCAATTCACCCCTTAATTGTGTCAGTCATTTAATCCTGCAAACTTTCAAGATGTTTTGTCTTCATCAGTCTTCCTTAAAATCCCGTGAGCTTATTATCTAACAGTCCCAGAAAGCAAATCCATAAAGGTAAAATGACTAGCTTGTCATTGGAAAGCTGAGCCCAGAGCCTGGTACTCTCAACTAGAGGTCTCTTCTCTTTGCCACAGGCCAGACATGTGCTTTCCCTTTGGACAAACCTCAGCTTTTGCAAGAGAATGTAAGAGCAACACTGAGCCTCAAGAGGTTGAAGAAACTGCAAACCTTCAGCCTTTTTTGCTTTTTTCTTGGCAGCTCAATATAGTTTTTGTACCATGCTTCATAAATTAAGTAGCGGGATCAACCGGAGTTGGTATCTCTAGTGCTAAGTAAAAAATGAGGAAAGGTGCTGGCTGGGAAAACCAGCCAGCAATTTACTAACATATGATTTCTAAAGTCTGGTCAATCCAGGCTTCTAACAAGGACATGTATAGTTACTGCATCATAAACTGAGTCAAAATCCTTATGCGCCTCACATTACAACCAGGAACTCACCATCCTCCCCATGATTCCTGTCCCTACAGTCTCAGCTTCCACTTCAGAGATGTATGCTGCATGTTCCTGTTTGATATATAACAGTAGCATAATCCCAACCAGTCGAATGAGCTTCACCTAGAAAGATAGCCAAATAGTCAAGTCCTGGCATCAGAGAGAATTAGCAAATAAGAATAAAAACCCCAAAAGGAAAAGTGACTTCTAAGCTGGCTATGAGCATTTGTGTATCTTCTCAATGCCAAGAAGACAGAGTGAAATCATCCATTCAACTCTCAACATGCTACATGATGACCTAAAAACTGACAAATGCCAAGACCCTACATCTCCCCCACCCAGAGGAGATCATTCTGGAGGCCCTGGGACAAGAAAGTGCAGGATAATTAGAACTGGCTTATGATAAAAGTCATGGAGAAGCTAAAAAGTTACCTGAGCATTTCCCTACCAGGTAACATAAAATTGAAAGCTCCCTGATTCCTCTCTTACCTTTGCATATTTGGCACCTGGATGAAGACTCTCTGATACCGCTTTAAACCACTCTTCCTCCTTTGGAGTATCATGAAAGAAAAAAGCTTCCTTACTTAGATCGAGCTCCTGAAACCTATTTGGAGAAAGAACCAATTAGAAATTACGGCAATGTGATCCAGAGATTTAGCTCAGTGGTTCCGGCGCCTGCCTAGCAAGCACAAGGTCCCTGGTTCAATCTCTGATAACCACATATAACAATACTGGGTGTGGTGACTCATGCCCACCAGCAATCAGTACCACATACCACATGCTGGGCATGATGGCTCACGCCTGTCATCCCACCACTCGGCAGGCAGAAGCAGGATTGTGGAGTTCGAGACTTGCCTGGGCTACATAGTGAGCTCAGGGGCAGCCTGAACTACTAATAAGATCCTGTCTCAAAAAGGAAAAAAAAGAGAGAAAGAAATTATGGCAATGTAATTTAGGAGCACAAGTCCTTGCTTTCTAGCTAAACTGGAGGACTCATAGCAAGGAAGAAATAAACACTTAAGAACCAAAGAACTAAATGCAATGGAGCTTATGAAGTTTTTGTTTTAAGACAGGGTCTTGCTTTGTAGTTCAGGCTGGTCCTGAGCTTACTATGTAGCCCAGGCAAGCCTTGAACTCAGCAATCCTCCTGTCTCTGCCTCCCGAGTGCTGGGATTATAGGCATGAGCCACCACGCCCGGCGCTTATGAAGTATTCTGACAAACATTAGCCCATTTCCTCTTCATGCTCCAGGCTATGAAGCAGTTGGAAGCATCCCTACTGTACACCTGAAATCACTCATTCACACAAGCACCAAATGGCAAACAGATCCAAACGTAGGTCTGCATAAATTCCCAAATCTAGTTGGTTAATTTTGAGACAGGGTCTCGCTTTGCAGTTCAGGCTGGCCCTGAGCTCACTAGGTAGCCCAGAAAAGCCTGGAAATCAGCAATCTTCCTGCCTCTGCCTCCTGGGTGCTGGGATTATAGGCATGAGCCACCAAGGTTAGCACTGTGGTATGTGGTAGTGATTGCTGATGAGCATGAGTTACCACCCCCAGTATCGTATGTGGTTACAGGGGATCAAATTAGGAACCTTGTAGTTGCTAGGCAGGTGCTAGAGCCACTGAGCTAAATCTCTGGCCCCACAACTCTAGTTCTTTACAATATATCACACAGCAGTACTCTGCTGTTCCTTCCCACTACCAGTGCCCAGTACAGCAATGAGAAAATAGTAAAAGAGAAAAAAAGTTAACAGACGGGACTTTGTTTAACTAACCTTCCTCTCTGAGAAAAGATATTTTTGCTCTTTGCTTTTTCTTTTTCTTTTTTTTTTTTTTTTTTTTTTTTTTTTTTTTTTTTTTTTTTTTTTTTTTTTTTTTTTTGAGACAGGGTCTCGCTTTTGTAGTTCAGGCTGGCCCTGAGCTCACTATGTAGCCCAGGCAAGCCGCTGCGAACTCAGCAATCCTCCTGTCTCTGCCTCCCGAGTGCTGGGATGACAGGCGTGAGCCACCACGCCTGGCACTGTGGTATGTGGTATTGATTGCTGGTGGGCGTGAGTCACCACGCCCAGCATTGTATGTGGTTACTGGGATCGAACTCAGGACCTTGCGCTTGCGAGGCAGGCGCCGGAACCACTGAGCTAAATCTCCGGCCCTGCTTTGTCTTTTTTGACACATGACCTTACCACATAGTTCAGGCTGGCCTTAAACTCACTACATAGCCCAAGTTGGCCTTAAATTTGTGGCAAAAAAAATCCTGCCTCAGGCTCCCGAGTTCTGGGGTTATAGCCATCATGCCTGGCGTATATTTTTGCTTTTTGATCAAGAGCGTTGGATGTCTAAGTTATAAAACTCAGTTCCGGATAAAATGACCTTAACAGAATGCTGTAATCAAAGTGCCGGGCATAGTACTCTGCCAGACCTTTGTGTCCCAGAAGGAAAACACCAGAGAAGCAGCTGCTACTCAGCACACACTCATTCACTGGTTCCTTCACCTCTCCCGAGGGCTCAGTCACACACTTGTGTCCTCACCTCTTCAACACAACCGCACATGCTGAAGAATACAAAGACCACGAAAAGAGAAGCACTCACCCCACACAGTACACATCGGGGGCCTGGATACCATGACTCAGCCAGGGCCGGAGGCATTCTTTAGGGGACTGTCCATTCACATTGTATGTTCCCACAAAAAATCTGCCACGAAAGGAACCCGTCAGTGACTCAGAAGCATTACAGAGATGAGAGGCGAAGGCACTTTATGCTGACTTTGCCTGGTTTCAGTCTCTGCATTGGCGTTTCGGGAATAAAAACTGTCACGTATTTAACCAAACCAGTGACCATGCCACCAATGTCTGCCATTGCTGCTTTTGTGGTAACAACTTCGAACAGGTTATTTTGAATATTCTTATAGCCTTTAAACAGCCACTTTACAGCCATCAACCACAGAACAACCCCTTACTCTGTGCATTCTACCAAAATGAAAAGATGGACAGTACCTCAGTAATTACTTTTAGCAGAAGAGCAACACCAGTGTTCAAAAGGTTATTTCTTCACCATAATTCACTGTTTATATTCCTAGGAACAATATTATTTTTTTCTTATACTTCCCACATAGTGCTTTTAAAATATCTAACAGAATCCTGCAATCTTTACTTGTTTTAAGTCTAAAAAGATGACCAAACATTAGCTAACTTTATATTAAATGATTTATTTGGCTGGGAGAGGTGGGTGGCTCAGGCCTGTAATCCCAGCACTCAGGAGGCTGAGCCATGAGGATTGTTATAAGTTTGAGGCCAACCTGGGTACATAATGAGTTCAGGACCAGGCTAACCTACATAGTGAAACCCTGTCTTAACAAAATAAATACATGAGTGAATGAATTTCTTCAAAGGCCCAGAAGGAGTAAGAGAACATGAAATATTTGCTACACAAAACTCAAGATAGGGTCCAGGGATATAGCTCAGTCTCACTAGGCCTGTCTGACAAGCATAAGGTCCTGAGGTTTCTTTTTTTTCAAAATTGTGATATAGGTACATTTTATATATACATCATAACTGTCATGTCCTGAATTTCATCTCCAGTACTGCAAAACAAAAATCTCAAGACTTCTCTTTCCTGAACCCATTTATTGTGAAATAGTTCTGTAACTATCAGCAAGTTGTGTCACTTATGCCACACCTATCATACTCCCTGCCCACAAGTGGCACAAAATAAATGCCTGTTAATGAAGAATGAATGGGATTACTCACTTTGAAAATAAGGAGAGAGATCCTACAAGAATAATTTGCTTCCAAATCTAGAATATGGAGGGAAATGCTTAAATTCCAGACAGCCGAGTATTCGTTTTGCTTTGAGAACAGCCTACAAGCCAGTTAACTACCTGAAGTTCTGGATATAGGTATAATCATCTTCTTTCTGTACTAGATGGGACTTTACAATTGTATCTCGCAGTCCAAACTTCTGCATCGATAAAATATGAGCCTTGTCTGACACTGTGATAGTCGAGGAACGAACCAGGTCAGTAATTTCAGACTTGGATTTATTCTGTCTGGAAAAAATAAGAACATTTTTATTCACATTTTGATGCGTCTTCCTTGGCAAAATCAATGAACATGAAGCTGTAAGTTTCTAAACACAAATATCTGAGTCATAGCAAACTAAGGAAAGCCAAAGCAAAATTTATTTGCTGAAACACTATTTCTATAGGAAATTAAGTGATCTTACTTTATGTTGACTGCATAGTCAATACTGGTCTGGAGATTTTTCTGATAATAGATTCATAGAATCTTATGGTAAAAGAGGACCTTGAAGATAATCTAATATAATTTATTTTCAAGTAAGAAAAATGAAAACCAGCATCACCCATGATTTGCCCAGCTGGACGACAGCAGAGTATGATTAGAACTCAGATATGACACAGGTCTTCCTAGACACTTGTGCCTCATGTAACAAGGCCCATAAACATCTCAGATGCTTTGATTTGACACTTGTTCCTTTATTTCTCTTTCATAGGAATAATCCAAAGTAAAGAAGAAGTGAAAAATTATCATACTACGAATTATTCAGACTGCCGGCTTCAACAAAATTTGACATATTTACCTAATGGAACCTACATAGAGCTCAAACTTCTGTTGAAGATCACTTAGTAAACTAAGATACAGATGCCATTACACCTCTTCTGATGCTGAATAAATGCCACATGAATGTTTAAGAGGACTATCATAATGAACATACTAATTAGGGCTATGTTAGAATGTATCTCTGGGGCCAGAGATTTAGCTCAGTGGTTCTGGCGCCTGCCTAGCAAACACAAGGTCCCTGGTTCGATCCCCAGTAACCCCATACAACACTGGTCGTGGTGGCTTATGCCCACCAGCAATTAGTACCACATATCACATATGCTAGGCGTGGTGGCTCATGTCTGTAATCCCAGCACTCAGGAGGCAGAGGCAGGAGGATTGCTGAGTTCGAGGCTTGCCTGAGCTACATAGTGAGCTCAGGGCCATTCTGAACTACAAAGCAAGACCCTATCTCAAAAAAATAAATAGACAGACAGACAGACAGATAGATAGCTCTGATTTATTTTAAAATCCAGGGAACTGCTCCCTGCTGCAAAGTGCCTAATTAAAATAATGACACATGTGCTCACTTCGGCAGCATTACTAAAAATAATGACACAAACAAGAAAGTACAGTTTGATCATGACCAAGTGATTCTAGCTATGTTCTGTAGGGGTTACTGGAGTGTGAGGTAAATATAATAGCACAGCAGATCAGGAAAAAAGAAAAATAAATTAAAAAGAAGTATTTCAAAGTCAAGAAACACTTTTAAAAATGGAGGCGAAAAATCCCACATTTCTAATTTTCTACATTTTTGAGGAAAGATTAGAAGGCCAAGATTAAATTGGCTGAATGTTGGGGCTGGAGATTTAGCTCAGTGATTCCAGCGCCTGCCTTGCAAGCGCAAAGTCCTGAGTTCGATCCCGGTACCCACATAGAATGCTGAGCGTGGTGACTCACGCCCACCAGCAATCAATGCCACATACCACAGTGCCAGGCATGGTGGCTCATGCCTGTAGTCCCAGCACTCGGGAGGCAGAGGCAGGAGGATTGCTGAGTTCACGGTGGCTTGCCTGGGCTACATAGTGAGCTCAGGGCCAGCCTGAACTACAAAGCGAGACCCTGTCTCAAAAAAAAAAAAAAAAAAAAATTGGCTGAATGTGTCACTTCTTTTTTTTTTTTGGAGACAGGGTCTCACTTTGTAGTATGTTGTATGTGGTAACCAGGGATCGAACTAGGGACCTTGCACTTGCCAGGCAGGCACCATTGGAACGAATGAGCTAAATCTCTAGCCCTGAACGTGTCACTCCTAATTCTGAGATCTTGAGTGACGTACAGCTTCATCATCTGAACTTCTTTAGTTGCAAAACATAGACAGGCATTCAACTTAGGCTAAAACACAGTAGTCCATTTAAGCTGCTGATCTCTGGTGCCAACAGAAAGTGCTCAGCAAACGTCAGGTATTTCAAACCTCTCTCAGGCCAACTCTGAGCTTCTTACATCATGCACAATAATGGTGTCACTTCTCTAAAGAGACCCTCAGTCCTAAAAGATACGAGGGAAGGAAGAGCTACATTACCTTGGGAATGAGTTTTCTGCTTTGTCATGGCCACCAGAGCTTTGGTCCCCAAGCAGACTTTTCCCATTTGACCTTGAATTGTTGAAGTTAGAACCACCTAGAGAGTATGAGAAGAGATTAAAGCATAGCACATACACTTTGATACACAGACCATCACTTCTCTAATGGCAGCTCAGGAGTTACTGTTAGTCCACATACTGCTTCTAAGCAATGGAAAGGACCATGCTGGTGCCTGGCTTAAGTCCCACAGGACATATACGGAGGGGAAAAATTTGTCTCTCACTTGGATGTCTTTCCTGCAGAAAACATAACCAATCAAGTTAGTCTAAGTCTTCAGGATGGAGGGTACTACAGAATGATTAAAACTATGAAATGTGAATATCTAAGATTTACCACCTGGGGCCGGAGGGTTAGCTCAGTGGTTCTGGCGCCTGCCTCGCAAGCGCAAGGTCCTGAGTTCAATCCCCGGTAACCACATATGATGCTGGGCGTGGAGACTCATGCCCACCAACAATCAATACCACATACCACAGAGCCGGGCGTGGTGGCTCACGCCTGTCATCCCAGCACTCGGGAGGCAGAGGCAGGAGGATTGCTGAGTTCGAGGCTTGCCTGGGCTACATAGTGAGCTCAGAGCCAGCCTGAACTACAAAGTGAGACCCTGTCTCAAAAAAAAAAAAAAAGATTTACCACCTGTTTATTAACTTAGTTTTTTTTTTGTTTGTTTGTTTTTTGAGACAGGGTCTTGCTTTTGTAGTTCAGGCTGGCCCTGAACTCACTATGTAGCCCAGGCAAACTGCCGCGAACTCAGCAATCCTCATGTCTCTGCCTCCCGAGTGCTGGAATTACAGGCGTGAGCCACCACACCCAGCATTGTGGTATATGGTATTGATTGCTGGTGGGCGTGAATCACCACACCCAGCATTCTATGTGGTTACCGGGATCGAACTCAGGACCTTGCGCTTGTGAGGCAGGCACCGTAACCACTGAGCTAAATCTCCGGCCCCCTAACCTAGTTTTTATTTACATTAAATCTTCCACAAGCCACCTGACCTCTATCAATCTCAGTAAATAATCTTTCCTACCCTTCTTACATGGTTACTGCAAGATCAAACAAGCTGACATGGAAACACTTTAACAGCTACCCAATATATTATAATAGAAGACAGTGATCTTTACTAGCCTCTATTGCAAGTAAGTCTTTATTTCCATAGAGGAGAAAGGCAAAGGTCAAGATCTAAAATTGGAAAGGGTCTAAGTGCTCTGGGAATAAGACATACTTGTCACTGACAACAAATTGCCTTGAAAACCAAAGGACCCAAGGATGATCAACAGAGGAATATTTTGAGAGATCTGTTAATCCAAGATAAACCTAAAAAGGAAAATTAATCTGCCAAGAGCTTCTTTGCTCCTTAAAAGCCAAACTTCTTGTCAACAAGGGACAACATGAAGAAGCCACAGAGAGGCATGACATCAATATACAAGTTACGGGAAGGCTCACTGGGGGCATGAAACACTGCCAAAGAATTCTGCTCTGAAGAGTATTACTAAACATGGATCTCTCAAACATGTGTCCATGAAGTAGAAAAAAACTTCTGAGAAAATGACACAATCATTTGAAACACGACAACAGTTACACTTCAATGTTGCCAGTTACCAAAGCTATGAATGTTTGTGGGCCTCTCACCGATGTGCTGAACTCCTATACCCGAGACACTCGACAATGGACGGAGGCTTGCCGGAGCATTTAAGTGACGAGAAGCCCTTCAGAATGGGATCAGTGCTTTTAGAAAGATGAGGCAGAGGCCCCTTGTTGCTCTGTGAGGTCCCACAGAAAAGGCAGCCCTAGGTAAATGAGGAATGTGTTCACAGCAAACACTGAATCTACCAGGCACCTTGATCATGGGCTTCTCAGCCTCCAGAATCGAAAAAAAAAAAAAAAACCCAAATCTGCTGTTTTTAAGCCAGATTAAATGAACCAACATGGAAGTCCTTTCAATTTTGCTTTGGAGAGCCAGGGAATTAGCTCAGTGGTGCTGCCACCTGCCCTTCAAGCACAAGGTCATGAGTTTGATCTCCTGTACCACAAAAAAAAAAAAAAAAAAAATTGCTTTGGAAATGCCTTTTGAATCAATATATAAGAATAGGTTTTTGAAAGTTTTACTATCTTATGGTTACTTAATAAGTATATTTTCTGGGCTGGAGGGTTAGCTCAGTGGTTCTGGCGCCTGCCTCCCAAAGCGCAAGGTCCTGAGTTTGATCCCTGGTAACCACATACAATGCTGGGCGTGGTGACTCACACCCACCAGCAATCAATACCACATACCACAGTGCTGGGTGTGGTGGCTCACGCCTGTCATCCCAGCACTTGGGAGGCAGAGACAGGAGGATTGCTGAGTTCGAGGCTTGCCTGGACCACATAGTGAGTTCAGAGTCAGCCTGAACTACAAAGCAAGACCCTGTCTCAAAAGGAAAAAAAAAGTATGTTTTCTGGATGTACACCTATACACCAGTGTGACTTAACAGTGAGACTCTGCCTCAAAAAGAAAAAAAAAAAAAAGGATGTTTTGAACCAAATCCCCAATTAAATTGCACTCTCTGACTTTATTGTAAGTTACAAATCTTATAGAGCTAAGGCATTGAAACTAGTGAATGGGATACTGGGACATCTATTAGAATGGCTGAAATTTTAAAAACTAATGATACTAAGGCAGAGACAGGAGGATTGCTGAGTTCGAGGCTTGCCTGGGCTACATAGTGAGCTCAGGGCCAGCCTAAACTGCAAAGCGAGACCCTGTCTCAAAAAAAAACCCAAAAAACTAATGATACTAGCTGCTATTGGATATAGAACAACAGTAATTCATTGATCAAAATAACATAAAAAATGGTATACCACTCTGAAAGATAATCTGGCAGTTTTTTAAAAAATGAAATAATCTTACCATATGATTCAGCATTCATACTCATAGGTTATTTATGGAATTGAAAATTTATGTCCACAGAAAAAAATTACAAACTGAGCACAGTGTACCTGGCTGTTGTCCCAGCTACTGAGGAGGTGTAGGCCTAAGGACTACAAGTGTGAGATCAGCCTGGGTAACTTAGTGAGACCTGTCTTAAAAAGGAGGGAAGGTGGGCCAGAGATTAGCTCAGTGTTTCTGGCACTTGTCTAGCAAGTGCAAGGTCCTGTTCAATCAGGTAACCACATACAACAACACCGGACATGGTGACTCACACCCACCAGCAATCAGTACCACACACCACAATGCCAGGCGTGGTGGCTCACGCCGGTAATCCCAACACTCAGGAGGCAGAGGCAGGAAGACTGCCGAGTTTGAGGCTTGCCTGGGCTACAGAGTGAGCTCAGGGCCAGCCTGAACTACAAAACAAGATCCTGTCCAAAAAAAAAAATATATATATATATACACACACACATACACATATATATGTATATATATATATATATATATGTACAAATATAGAAAAATGAAACCCAGTAATCTAGATAACTAATAGGCAGGAATTTAAAAAAAAGAGGGACCTGGGCATGGCGGCAGCATATACCTATAATACCAGCATTTGGGAGGCTGAGGCAGAAAGACTGCTGTAGGATCCAGGCCAGCCTGAACTACACAGGGATATTTTGTTTCAAAAGAAAAAATAAAAAATACGGGCCAGGATTTAGCTCAGTGGTTCTGGTGATCCCTGGTACCACATTCCACAATGTTGAGCATGGCAGCTCACGCCTATAATCCCAGCACACACAATGCAGAAGCAAGAGGACTGCTGGGAGTTCAAGGCTTGCCTGGGCTACATAGTGAGCTCAGGGCCAACCTGAACTACAAAGTGCAACACTGTCTCAAAAAAAAACACAAAAAGCAAAAAACAAAACAAAATAAAACAAAGGCTGGCCATAAAGTTTAGTGGCAGAAAGCTTCCTAACAGATGCAAGACTCAGGGTTTAAACCTCACCCAGTCCTAGAAAAAAAAAAAAAAGGAAAAGAAAAGAAAAAAGAAAAAACCTGCACACAAATGTTTATAGCAACTTTATTTATAACTTTAAAAATTTAGAACTAAGGGACGGAGGGTTAGCTCAGTGGTTCCGGCGCCTGTCTCGCAAGCACAAGGTCCTGAGTTCGATCCCCGGAAACCACATAGAATGCTGGGCGTGGAGACTCACGCCCACCAGCAATCAACGCCTCCGCATACCACAATGCCGGGCGTGGTGGCTCACGCCTGTCATCCCAGCACTCGGGAGGCAGAGACAAGGGGAT